>JADRCH010000091.1:979440-994111 GCA_019843965.1 Rhynchomys soricoides
TCTTCTTCTTCTTCTTCTTCTTCTTCTTCTTCTTCTTCTTCTTCTTCCTCCTCCTCCTCCTCCTCCTCCTCCTCCTCCTCCTCCTCCTCCTCTTCTTCCTCTTCCTCCTTTCTCCTCCTCCTTCACCTTCTCCTCCTCTTTCTCCTCTTCCTCCTCTTCCTCTTCCTCCTCCTCCACCTTCACCTCTTCTTCCTCTTCCTTCTCCTCTTCCTCCTCCTCTTTCTCTTCCTCTTCCTCCTCTTCCTCCTCCTCCTCCACTCCTCCTCCTCCTCCACACCGCCCCTTCCTACCTTCAGACCCTTCCCTTTTTTTGGTTTTAATTGTTTGGAACCCACTGAGTTTAATTAGGATTGTTGGCATGAGCGTGGATGGAGCTTTATTTATGGGAGTGTGGGCAACTTCCCAATGGCTGGACCACTGAACAAAAATGGCTCCCCCTCCCCCCCCAGGAACTGTTAACTAATAGGAACGAAACTCCCCGTCAAGTCTCCAGACATTGCCTAATATACCTTGGGGGCAACCCTGTACTCTCAGTTGAGAGCCACTGCAATTTGGAAACTAGTCCAAATGCTGACTCTACCGTCCCCCAGTTACATCACCCCAACCTTCTGAATCCCCATCACAGTCTTGGCTCAGGCCTGTATCTTCATCACAGTTTATTACACCCAAGGGTCTGACATCTGCTCACTCAGAGCAGATGTGGGGATAACTCTCTCCCACACCCTCCCCCCCCCTCCAAGGATATCCTTTAGCCTGACCATTCTCTCCTCTGGATACTGAAGCTCCTCCAGGAATCCTGGTGGGAGAGAGAAACTTCACTATCCCTCCCCAACAAGGGCAGCCTGGGTGCAGTACCAGGCTCTGTATCTTTGGAAGGGGCTCTGATGGAGCTTTCTGGAGGGATTTGTCACAGCTGCATCAGCGTTCAACCCCTTGTCCTGCACCAAACTGCTTCCTCAGCAGCCCTTCAGACTCCAAAAAATGCTCTTGGCTAAACCTCCTGCTAGCAGATCTCCCTCACTGGGGTTTGTTTTCTGAAGAGCAGGGCCCAGAACACAGAGGTGGTTTCCTTATTTGCAAACCTGTCCATGTTGCTTACCAGCCACTCTGTGCTCACTGCCCATCACCTACCGGGAGGGGCCCTAGGGATAGCATTTGATACTTCGATGGCCATACATGCCATGCCTCCCCTTGGAAGAGGAGGGGAGACTGCACCAAATGTAGAATCTGCCAATTGCATGATATAAATATTGCCTTCATTGTACATTCAAGCTGCCAATGGTTTAACTATTACCTTACAAAATTACTGGCTATTTAATTACCGACTCTCAAGAACCAGCCATGAGCCAGCACCAGCATGCCGCTGCCAGGCCTCTGCCATTGTTCTTTTTTTTTTTTTTTTTTTTGGTTTTGGTTTTTCGAGACAGGGTTTCTCTGTGTAGCCCTGGCTGTCCTGGAACTCACTCTGTAGACCAGGCTGGCCTCGAACTTAGAAATTATCCTGCCTCTGCCTCCTGAGTGCTGGGATTAAAGGCCTGCGCCACCACTGCCCGGCTTTTGCCATTGTTCTTACTTCAGCCAGGATAGACTCTTGCAGTTCTACAATGCCAGCCCATTTTGAGAGTCTGTCCTTGTTGTTACATTGTTGCATTGTTTTGCTGTTTCCCTTGGGCTTCCTTTAGTTCTACTCGTGCAGACTTACTCAAAGTTCTGTAGTCTGTTCCAATGAAGCTCTCTGAATCTCAGGACTCACCCCTACCCAGCCCATTTCCCTGAAGGGTTAAATGGAACCCTCTTCCCTCTATGCCCACCTATGTTCAAAGCATTTTCTGGCATTGTGTTCACACTGCCCTGTATTGAAATTCCATCATCTTGACCATAAGTACTCTTGTTTCTAAATATAGAATCTGCCTTGGATTTTGTTTTTTTATATATGTCTGTGGAGTTATGGAGAGATGGCTCAGTAGCTGCTCTTCTAGAGGACTCAGTTTAGATTCCCAGCATCCACATAACTGCTCACAATTATCTGTAACTCCAGTCTCAGGAAAGGTGACTCAGCTAGTAAAATGCTTACCACACAAACAAGAGGACCAGAGTTCAAGTCCTCAGAACCTATATAAATACTGAGTGGACTTAGCGTGCATTTCACTTGCAACTCTAGTCTTGCAAGGTGGAAATGGGATCTCCAGGGCAAGCTCAGTAGACTGCCCCTGTTTGTGATCTCCGAGTTTGCTCAAAGAATACACTGGAAGACCAAATGGAAATGATTCCTGACATGAACCTCAGGCTTCTTCATGCACAGGCAAATATGTGCACCAACACATACACATGTTCACTTGAACATGCATGCACACCATACAGATACGTAGAGCAACAACAACGAAATGAGCAAAAAACTGGGTCAAACCTAGAGAGATGGCTCAACAGTTAACCTGTTTACCTGACAAGACAGAAGAATGGAGTTTGGAGCCCTGTTACCCACATAAAAGTAGGGGGACACAACAGCCCACCAATAACCCTAGCACTTGCAGACTGGGGAATCAGGGGACAAACTGGCTAGCGAGATTAGCTGAATTGGTGAGCTGCAGGTTCATGAAGAAAGTGGAGAGCGATGGAGGGAGACACTTGATATCAATTTTCTGCCTCTATCCACGTGCGCACACATGTGACACATACATGCACACATGCTCACACACAGAGAGAGACACACAGGTGTCCGTGTCCCAGCCATACTGTTTTTTAATTGGTCTCACCTCCTCACTTTTGTCATGGGATGCAGAGTTTTTACATATGTCCTTCCGAGGGAGGGCATCCTTTACGAATACAGGCTTGAGCTACCATGATCTACCTCCAGTATATGCACAGAGGCAAGACTCGAGGGATGGCTGAGGCATCCAAGGGCCCCTCAGGGACAGAGAGGCACAGGAAGAAGAGTGGTTTCTGCAGCCCTGGGAGAGGGCACAGGTTCCCCACCCCACCCCCTTCTTAACTCCCAGCCAGGCATTCCGGAAAGCAAACATCTTAAATGCTAATGACTCCATGTCAGGCCAGGAACTTAATAGGCTTCAACTTAAGCCAAATGAGCACACTGGGTACCTCCTACTTGTAAATTCCTGCATCTTTAAAATAAGTCCAGATACAGCATGTGCCACCAGGAGCATCTGGGAAATGCCAACCAGGCTTGCTTCTCCTTTGAAAACAAAGATGTGCAGGACAAGAAGGGAAAGGGGAGAAAAGTGAGGGGTGACATGATCAACGTGCTTAATATACCTGAACGAAGTAGGAGGACAAGGACCCAGGCCCCTAGCTGTGTAAACAGTCCCTCCGCACCACAGTCCGAAGAGTCTAGACGAAGGCAGGCACCCAGAGGACACCCAGCTCTGCAGACATCAGCTCACCCCAGAAGAAAGGAGCCTCTCATTTCCTGAGGTTGGCTACCAAAGTTACTCTTGAGTGAGCTCCAGCTGAGACAGAAGCATAGAAAGTCAATACTAGGAAAGGCAAAGAGTAATAGAGAGCAGGTCCACGGTGGGCCTGGTAGCCATTTTGACTGGGCCGAGGGGTTCTGTGGAGATATGAGAGACACCCAAGCCCAGGCTGGGACCAGAAAGGCCTGTTCATCCTTGACCTCTAGCAGGGTCTCTGGGTACTGTGGACCAGCAAAATAATAAGGTGTCTTGGGCAGGGAGATGGCTCAGTGGTTAAAGCACTTCTCTGGGGTCTCTAGCTCAGATCATCAGAGCCTAATAAATGCTGGATGGTAGCCTGCCTATAATTCTAGCTTTGGAAGAGACAGCAACGATGATCAACAGGACTAGCTGTATGGGCCTGTTCTGGGTTTGATTGAGAGATCCGCCTCAATGAATAAAGTTGAGGCAACCATTAAGGATAATTCTTACCATCAACTTCAGGTCCACATATGCACACATACGTGCACACACATGCAAGCATTCATACATACATCTATGCACATCATACACCCATGGCAGGAAAATAGGGGGAAAAATGTTATTTCTGAAGTAATCAACTGACCTACCTGACAAGAATAATAAATATCTTTTAGAAAGAGTAACATAAAAAGTGAGTTGTTCAAACAAAGCCTTAGAGTTTGGAGAGCTAAATTTGAGTTTAGAAACAATTCTATTGGGCTATTTGCCCAACAGGCAGAGGTAATAAAGTCATTGCTTGATTCAAAAGGAAAACAGGGAGACCTGGGGGCTAGAAGTTGGAGACAGCAAGATATATCAAAGCTTACAGTGTCACAACACCAAGGGCAGCTTGTGAAGACTCCATTCTGTGTTCCTTCTCTAAGAGTCACCTGTCCTTTGTCCACCATGTTGCTCCAGATGCAGCCTCAATATGGGGTTGAAACAGGCTGGCCAGCCAAGTGACCTCAACCATCTGGTAATTCTGGTAATTCCTGCCTTTGACATAGGCCCCATTTCAGCAAAACTCCTTCACCTGGGAGCCCTGTGCAATGTGTACCCCAGCTCCTGCTTGTTGCTGCTGGGCTGGCATTAACAGTCTTCCACTTTAGACCCCGAATGCTCACTCTTCAGAAAGGTCCCTAGGAGTGGCGGAGCAAACCCACGGCTTTAGTTCATCTGCCCTCACCTACTACATCTTTTAGCACCTGCCCCTTTACTCCAACTGCCTTTCATGATAAAATTCCAATTCCCAAACCCTGTCTTTACGGGTGACTCCTTTCTATGTAGGAAACAAAGAATACAGTGAAAGAAGTCATATGTATCACCTGACGTCATCGCACCCGTTACAAGGATCACATTGACGAGTGCTTCAGAGAATTACACAGTTGAGTACCTCCGAAGAAAAGGTCCTTAGGAGGTCCACCAATTGTGTTTGTGAAGCACCCATTCCCCCACTAACCACCAAATGCAGTGATTGTGGCTGGGTGGGGCGGTTCATAAGGGTGTTGGTGTCTCGAGAAACAATAGATAGCCAAAGGCAACATGTCTCCCCAACCTAAGTTTGCGCCCATTCTACTATTAGCTAGCTCCGGATCTGCAAGAAAATTCCTCAGCCCCCTGAGCTGTGCTTTGCTCCTCTGCAAAAAGGAGCAAGGACAAGTTTCTGATGGTTTAGTCATGAAGGAATCATGAGCTAATACAGCTGAGGACCCGGACACATAACAACTGGAGTGAGGCCTCACTGGAGAAACTGAGGTCCAGAAATGGCTCAGCCCCATCAGCCCTGCTGCCGTTGACTTAGCCAATGTTATGGGAGTGTGAATCCAGCAACTCAATCTCTCCAAATTTAGCCTAAGTTCAGGTTTCTCATGTGTCACTCAAAAAAAATAAAATTGTTGACTACAGTAAACCAAGCCTGTCTCCTTGGACTGGCACTCTTGTTCCTTAAGAGAATGCTTTGGCCTGTTGCTTAATAGCCAATTGACAATTACTGGCTGGATTAAAGAAACCTGATTTTCTTAAAGTGATAGATCCACCTTCTGCACCCCAGTTTCTGTTAACACCAACAGATATGAAGACAATGAAGGTAAATATCTAAGAGGCAAGGAGGAGCAGCTGGCAGAGCAACACGCTCTCTACCCAAAATACCTTTGTTGCAGGGCAGAAAAAAGAACGGTTTCCTTTTCCTGGTTTAAATTCTAAACTCCTTAGGTGTACAGACACCCATGACATTTCCTATACAATGTGATGTGGTTCTCTTAACAATATGAAATAAATCTGAACTAAACCTAATATCAATATATTAATAAGTGAAACCAATCGTATCAATTCTTCAAAATACAGAAGGGAAGCCTTGACCAGATTTCCTTTTTAGAAACATGCAAAATGTCACTTCTCCAAACAGCCATTCCCAAGAAGTAAGGCCCGAGTGTCCCACCCATCAGCACCATTACCACGCATAACAGCAGAGGCTCTTTTAGCATTCCTTATGGCTCAGGCTTCAAGCAACATTTATTTATTACATAAGGGAAGAGGGTTGTTTATGGGGAAGTGTGCATGGTATAATGAGAACAAAATGTTGAACAAGAGAACAAAAGACAGGGTCCTAACCCTGGCTTACCACCTCGGAGTCACACAACTCCCAAACAGTCTATTTTCATACCAGCATGTAAAGGTCCTCACCTCTGTTCAGCAAAAAGATGGATGGATGGATAGATAGATAGATAGATAGATAGATAGATACACAGATAGATACACAGAAACATAGATACACAGATAGATATATAGATACATAGATAGATACACAGATAGATACACAGATACATAGATAGATACACAGATACATAGATTCGTAGATTCATAGATAGATACATAGATATACAGATAGATACATAAGTATATACACAGATAGATACACAGATAGATACACAGACAGATACACAGATAGATACATAGATATACAGATAGATACACAGATAGATATACAGATAGATACATAGATAGATTAGTAGATTCATAGATACATAGATACACAGATACACAAATAGATACACAGATACACAGACAGATACACAGATAGATACATAGATAGATGCATAGATAGATACATAGGTAGATACATAGATAAAGGGAGGGAAAGCAGGGCTCTGTTTCAACTGGTTTATAATACAGAGCAAAGGTGCCCATAGGAGCTCCCCCATAGTCTCTGCAAACTGCTCACAAATCGAGGCAATGGGATCCACACTCCACTTTCACATTTGCTTAGTGAGCCAGAATTAGCTCACTGACAGACCCAGCTAAGGCTGAGCCAGCCCTTTTGCTTTTGAGGTCAGTAAGTAATCTAAGCTCGAAGAGATTTTCTCTCCACTGCTTGACTTTCCTGAGTCAAGTTTCCCTCCTCTGTCTCAGGAAGCTGGCAAAATCTTTTTCGCATGCACAGGTACTTCAGTTCTCCCAAGAGACTCCAGAGAAAGAGAACTGGTGGCGGACACAGGACAGATGGCTTTGTGACCACTGAACTGGACATGGGAGTTCCCTTCTATGTTTGGGAAATCCCCCCACTTTTTGAGGCAGACAGCCTGCCACCTATTATAGAGTCTAACATTCTGAATATGCACTTCCCCACCGTCCTTTGAGGGAGAGAGAGCATGAACACAGAGCAACCACTGTAAAGTTAAAATCAGCTTCCAATGGTGGAATACTGGGAATGACCATAGTATTTTAGCACCTGACAAAGATGACAGTACCTCCATCTGGTCTGGGGAAGCTCTCTTGAAAGCATTTCTGGGATGTTGACATCCCATGTCTCCTAGCAGAGGCACAAACAGATAGCTATGTGCATCCGCCATGACAGCAGTGGAATCCGCACCAGACCCCTTAATGCTACATGCTTCCCGCCTTCATTCCACCTCTGCTTCTAGAATGCTCCGACCCCACAAATCAGAAAAGTTCATTTTCTGTAGCCTCTCACAGGGGGCTTTCATTGTCCCAGGAATCAATCTGAATATCACAACGTCCATAAGGACCAGCCGAGCATCTCTTTGGAGATGTCCAAATGAGCTGTCACAAAAATCTCACAGCACTATTCAGCTTCTCCGTTCACAATTTATATCAGAAAAAAAACAACAGAGATAGATGGGGGGGGTGGGGGGGGACTGAAAGTAACTAAACTGTAGTTCACTAGCTCAGAAAGACAAATCTAGAAGACGGGATTAAAAAACAATTTAGGGTCAGCTCTACTAAGACTTTGTCTGCAGAACTAAGTGGGATTGGATGTTACAAGAGGTTTGGGGCTTTCTAGCTCAAAAATGATATGAACCTTTGTCATGTCCCCAGGACTTCTCCGCCGACGTCCTCAGGGCTGTACACTGCAGAGCCAACTCCCCACGTCCCATAAAGCGTATAGGACATATCTCTGTCTTCTTTGCTATTCCCAAGCTCTTTACTCTGATTAAAATGTATTTCCCTCCATGAACTCTGCAAGGGGGTACTGGGGGGGGCAGCATTTGGGGTGTGATTAATTAATTAATTAATGCATTCCCCTTGTTGACGAACTCCCATTCCTCATTGTCCAAGCTCCAAGACCCACTTCAAATGTCACTTCCTCTACAAAGCAGTCTCTCTCTCTCTCTCTCTCTCTCTCTCTCTCTCTCTCTCTTCTGTCTTTGTGTCATGTGTGGATGTGTGTGTATGAGAGAGAGAGGGACGGAGGAAGGGAGGGAGGGAGGGAGACCAGAGGACAACTTGGAGGAGTCAGTCCTCTCCTTCCACCTTGTGGATGGGTCTTGGGAATCGAATCCATACTGACAGACTTGAGAGCAAGAGCCTTTACCTACTGGAGCCATCTTGCCAGTTCCCCTAATGAAGTTTTCATAGGCCTCGCCCCCAGTCGCCCCAACTACTACTTTCTTGGTATTCCTGGATCTCAACTGTGGTTACTGCCAATGTCTGATGTCTCTGCACTCTCTGCCCCCTCCCACACCCATTCACAATAGTTTGTGACATACAGGAACAATTAAAGTCTTACTCCAAGTTAAGGTAAGCCAAGTGAGTATCTGGCGACCTTCAGTCTCAAGAGCAAGTTCACAGACGTGGTCCTTACCCATCTTCCTTCAGTGATTATCTCAGAGCCTCCTAGGGTTAAGCACTCAGACTTGGGCCAATCGAGAGGAGAAGAATACAGAGTCTACAAACTTCAGAGATCAATATGCTATAGAGCGGGCAGGATCTGATACTGACAGATAGTTGGGTAAGCATACAGAACCCCCTTAACCTGGCCAGGGGGGAAGAAGGAAATGACACCTTATGTTGCCTCAGTCTACGGTTTGGTGAGTCCAGTTCTAAGTAAATGCAAAAGTGGAAAGACTGGGACGGGAGGGAGATGCTATAGAACACTTGAGCTTCAGCCATTAAGAACACTAGCTGCTGTAGCAGAGGATGGGGGTTCAGCTCCGGGCACCCACATCATGCTGTTTACACCAGTTATTAACCCAAATCCAGGGAATCCAATGTCCTCTTCTGGTCTCTAAGAGCACTGCCCTGCATGCTTGTGGTGTGCATGCATCTGAGCAGGTAATCAGTTACGCACATAAAATAAAAATAAAGAAACCTTTTCAAAGCAACACACAAAACACATCAGCCATGCAAGTTAGAGAGCAGAAAGTGAGCTGCATATAAACTGGATGCTTTAGAAAGGAGAAGACAAGGGGGCACATCAGCAAACCAAGCAGGGAAACCCAAAGGTAGGGATCGAGCAATAGGATAGATAGGGGAAAGTGTCGCACATGAGTCGATGCCCCCAGAGTCTTCATGAGGTCTCAAGGACGAGGTGCACACAGGGGACCTCATCCTCTCCTTGAATCAAGGCTCTGTATTTGCTATTATCTTCATTGCCAATTCACAGAAAGGGAAGCTGGATTTAATAAAGCTTTCAAGGTTGCACGGCTTGTACCAGTAGCGGAAGCATAGTTAATGTGTGATTTTTGCCCTCAATACAACCATAGGTAGGGGCAGACGAATAAGGATGACTAAGGCACCGGATGGCTTAATGTGCACACGCTTAGAAGGATGACATCATTACGTAGAGAGAGGTTAAGAAACAGGTGACAAAGCAGAACCGGTAGGGACCAGAAGGAGAGGGGCAACGCACATTGTGTGCTGGAGCGGTGAAGAATGGTGTCAGAGGAAGAAGAGGCACAAATGGTACTCAAGGAGGAAGACCTTGAGCTTCAAGGAGAGGGAGGATCTCAGGGGACAGCTCTAGCAGCCACGTGATTTCACTCGGAGGATTGGACTCAGCGAAGTGCTCATGGGCAAAGTCCTGCCTCGGGGGAAAAACCTTTCTGGAAAAAAAGTCCACGTTTGGGACGTAGGTAGGGGAACCATGAAGAAATAATCAAATAGATTAGAAAACTAAGAGTGTTCTAGCAACCAAATAACTAAGTGGATTTCCAATAAGTTAGGGAAGTCAGCACAATCCAAAGAAGTTCTTAAAGGTTTTAAAGGGCCACTTCCTCTTCCACTAACAATTGTATTAGACAAGGTCATATGAGGCCAGGCTTCTTCACAAAGTGGCAGCAGGGCCATTTCCTCTATAGCCCCATAAAGACTACGTTGGATGCAGCAACCAGGTGCCCCTCTAAACCACGAAGGTATCAGGTAAAAGCTATTAGGGGGTCTGGACCAATGTTACTCAGTAGTAACAAGTACCCATCGCTCCGGGCATCAGTAAAGCCAAGGGGAAAATCTGTACTTTGACCCTCATCTGGCAGTACTAAAGAAATACCCCCTTCTACTCACTGTCTTAGTTTGCTTTCATGTTCCTGTGATAAAACATTAACCAAAAGCAACTTAGGGAAGGAAAGAGTTTACTTCATACTGTACGTCCACTTAGCAGTCCATCACTGAGGGAAGTCGGGGCAGGGATTCAGGCAAGACCCTGGAGGCAGAAACTGGGCATGGAGGAATGCTGCTTGCTGCCTCATTCTTCATGGTTTGCTCAGCTTTCTTTCTTAGGCAACCCATAGCCACCTGCCCAGGAAGGGCACCACTCACAGTGAGCTAGACAGTCCTTGTCAATCACTAATCAGGAGAATGCCTCATAGTCAGACCCACAGGCTAATCGGAAAGAGATGATTCCTCAGTTGAGGTTGCCTCTTCCAAATTGCTTCTAGTTTGTGTCAAGTTGAGAAAAAGTACACAGACACACAGACACACACACACACACACACACACACACACACACACACCAGAACTATCAGAGGAGATCGAAAATACTACATTCAAAGAAGCATCACTCTTGGAGCTAGGAAGATGGCTCAGTAGTTAAGAATACTTGCTTTTTTGTTTTTTTCCAGAAGACCTGAGTTCAATTCCCAGCAGCAAGGAGCACGGGATGTTCTTGCAGAAAGAGAACCCAGGGTCAGTTCCCAGCACTCACTTGGTGGTACACAACTGTCCATAATTCCAGTCCCAAGAGATCCAACATCTTCTGGCTTCTGCATGCATGAGTGCACATACATACATAAAGGCAGAACACTCACACAGATAAAATAAAACTAAATTAAAAAGAAAGAAAAGCTCCGTAAACCATTCTACCAGTATTGATTACATGGCTTTCTTTCAAAATAAATAAATAAGTGAAGAGAAGAAGAGCAGGAGGAAGAGGAAGAGGAGGAGGGGGGAGAAGGAGAAGGAAGAGAAGGAGGAGGAAGAGGAGGAGGAGGAGGAGAAGGAGAAATGCTATTTCTTTTAAGAATTTTGTGTGTGTAAGTGTCCCATGAGTGTGGTCCTCATGTTTGTGGTGCCCCCAATAGGCCAAAAGAGGCTATAAAAAGATGTTGGATCTTCTTGAGCTGGAGTCACTAAGGATTATGGATTACCAGATGTAGAACAAAATTCCGGTCCTCCTGAAGAACAATAAGTGCTTTTAACCTATGAACCATCCACCCCTTCAGTTTCCTGTTTCTGTTTTTCATAGCAAATGTAGCTATTTAGCCAGAAGAGATGTTGGCTCCGGAGAATGTTCTCTGGATTCAAATGATACAAAAAGAACAGTAAAGGAAAATGAGAGACAGCCAGGCACAGTCACACACACCCATATCCATAGCACTAGGAGGCAGAAGCAGGAAAATCACATGGGTAAGGCCAGCCTGGACTACACAACAAGATTCATCTCAAAACAGGGGCAAGGGTGAAGGGGATTGGGGGTGGGGGGAGTAGGGAGGTAGGAGGGAGTAGGAGGGGGCATAAATCCATGGAGAATAAAGTAGAAACAAGAAAACAAGGAGTAAAGGTCCTTGTATGAGGGGATGACAAACCAGAATCCCACAGTTCATTGACTGTCCCCATGGGCACACATAACAGAATAGGGCGTGGGGTAGAGAGATAGATTAGCCATACAGAGTATAAAGAAAAAGCCAAAGAACTCATGTCGTCTCTGTTGTGGGAAACCCTGGGGTTCAAACACTATCACCCCAACTCACAGCAGGATCTTAAAGAAGCAATCTAACCACAGCAATCATTAGCCCACTCATCCCCGAAATGGAATGACATGTCATCGTTGAGAAATCTTCAAAACACTGCTGAATGCTTGATATCGTAGGCTATAATACTGTTCTTACTCAAAACAAATGATTAGGGTCATCGAAGTAGCACAGCCATAGAAAGCACTTACCACAGGAGTCTTAATACCTACGTTTCATCCCCTAGGACACATATTAAAAAGGAGAAAACCAAATCCCAAAAGTTGTCCTCTGACCTCCACATAGATCATAGAGTACACGAGTATGTGCACACACAGGCACACACACACACACACACACACACACGCACACACACACACATGCACGTGCACGCATGTGCGCACACACATATATACAGATAAATAATATACAAATAAATAATAAATTTAATAAAAATAGATCAACATTTCTTCTGGCCTCTCGTGCATATAAGTTCAGGCTAAGTTTCTCCCTCGTGAGTTACTAGGTTAGGTAATATCCCCTGGGGTGTTTAGTGTTCTACACCTCCCACAAACTCAACCACAAAAAAAAAAAAAAAAAAATTGTGCACAATCTTATGTTTTTTTCCTCTGTGAATCTTGTAGGAATGAAATGAGGCAGCACATGTAAAATAAACTTGACAGACGGTCAGGGACAGAGCCAAACTCACAAAGCCTACATAACAAGCAGAAGTTTGTGGACAAAGGGAATGAGACTACACAGCCGGCCACCAGAGTTTAACTGTGCACCTGTCTACTGTGTCCAGGCTTCCTCTAGTCCCACAGCTACTAGAAGGCTTTTAACTTCTCAAGAAGACTATCTAATTCCATGGGAAACCCTGTCCACCTGAAAAATGTCCCTCCATCCCTGGGACATTGTTGCAGTTTGAGACAAGGTCTCCCTATACAGGCCTGGTTGGCCTGGAACTTGCTATGTAGACCAGGCTGGTCTCGAACTCATAGAGATCAGCCTGCCTCTGCCTCTCCAGCTCTGGGACTAAAGATTTATACCAACACACCTGGTTCATCCTGAGATTTAACATGTATTACTTGATTTGGGGCTATTTTCCACTTAAATGGTGAAAATTCTTATAGATGAAATTCTTCATTTCAGTTAACACTTGCATGTATTTATGAATTGCCTTTGCTAAAATTCTCTAGATACTACATGATTATCGGACAATATAATGAGAAGAAATGTGGTTTATCAATGTAGTAGAATGTTATAGAGCCTTCAAATGAAATGAAACGTGGATCCATGCCTGAGCATACGTGAACACCATAAAAACCTTTTGCTAAGAGAAGCCAGATACAAAGGGTAACATGTCACAAGATTTTCATTCATAAAAATGTTGAGAAGAGGCAATCCCATAGAGAGAGGGAAAGCAGATTCATGGCTTCCAGACCAAAGAAAGAAGACAGAAATGTCTGCTCAATAGATACAGGGTCTCCTTTGTCTCTAGTCAAAACATTTTGAAGCTCAACAGTGACACACTGCCTTCCACATTACTAAAAAAGAAATGACCAGATTCTATCCTTGAGAATTACTAAAAAGGATCTTATGATACATAAATTCATGATGATAAAGTATACATATCTAGAGAGGAGAGGCAAGGGATTCCATACATGTGACAAGAGGTCCACATATGAGAACGAACAGACTAGAAACAGGAGACGGGTTTCCCCAAAGCACTCTAGTCAGCACATAGGCTAACATAGGCTAGCTCTAGGAACTGATAGGAATGTGGAATCAAGGTATTTGCTGACCACTACTTTATGCCAGTTACTGAGATGGGAAATTGTTAGGGTGTATGGCTGAAGGGTGGAGGGGTTCCGACACCATACCATGGTAGATCAGGTCAACTGGAGCTCACTCAACAGCCCAGGCTCACCTCCGACTCTTAGTGATTCTCCTAACTCATTCTTATCTTTTTTCTATTTCTTTTTTTTTAATTACATGAATATTAATGTTCATGCTTTTCTGCATTGATATTTATCTTTTTTTCCTACTTTATTTACATTTCAACTGTTTCCCTCTTTCCAGATCTCCCCTTTGGAACCTCCCCATTTCCTTCCCCCTCCCCCTGCCTCTATGGGGGTATTCCCCCACCTACCCACCCACCCATTCTCATCTTCCCTCCTTGGCATTCTCCACAACTGGGGGATCTAACACTCTCAAACCCTATGGCCTCTCCTCCCCCTGAAGCCTAACAAGACCCTCCTCTGCTGCATGTGTGGCCAGCACCAGGGGTCCCTCCATGTATATTCTTTGGTTGGTGGATCAGTCACCAGGCTAACTCATTCTTGTGAGTGCTAGGATTATAGGTATTAGCTCCCATGCCCATTAGATACCAATGTGCAGATAATCTCAATGTGGCATTTTTCTCATTAGTTCTCACCCAACTTTCCTGAACTATAACCCCCATTCTAACCCTAACCGAGACACTGGCAGCAACTATAACACCTAAGCATGACCCCTGACCCTGAACCCTAACATTAACTATAACCCAAAACATCTAACCCTAACCCTGATCCCAATCTTAACCCACTCGGTCTATACTTAAGGCTAACCCTATCCCCTAACCCTAGCCCTATTCCCTAATCCTAAACCCCTAAACTTAACCCTATCCCCTAAACCTAGCCCTAACCCTCAGCCTAACCCTCTAACCCCTAATCCCAATCCTAACCCGAACCCGAACCCTAACCCTAACCCTAACCCTAACCCTAACCCTAACCCTAACCC
>JADRCH010000091.1:994121-1038150 GCA_019843965.1 Rhynchomys soricoides
AACCCTAACCCTAACCCTAACCCTAACCCTAACCCTAACCCTAACCCGAACAAAAGCAGAGTCCCTTGGGAGACGAGACTTTAAAAGCTCTGCTGTTGAAGGGGAGGTGGGAAGGCAGAAGCTCCAGGAAAGGAGGACAGACTCTGGATGAGATCTGCTCATTTGCAACTGCCTCTTCGAAGCTCAGCCCCCGAGGACAGGGAAGGCTGACAGCTGCTCTCTTGTTTTAAAGAGTTGTTTGCTGTCTCAGGATCTAAGGCTGCTGGCAGTGCTTCTACCTGTTTTATTCTCTTGAAATCAATTCCAAAGACTGAAATACATTTTAGATCATTTTTCTTTAGCTTTAGGAAGATCAGAGAGAAACCAATTCCTAGAGGGATGCTGCCCTGTCTTGAAGACTTCGCGAGCATGCACACACTCGTGCGCGCGCGCACACACACATACACACACACACACACACACACACTTTTTGGGTTACAGTATAGACACCATTCTTTTATGAAATCCAAGGTTTATCCTTTATCCCAGCAGAGTGGAAACAGATAACATATTATCTGTTTTTAAAAGCCAATAAAATTCCATTGTGTATAAATCCAGGTTACCAGTAGGCTATGATGTAAGTAGCTCATGTTTTTCAAAACTTCAACCAAAAAGGAGAGAAATAGAAGTGACTTCCTTGAGTCAAACTGGAAGGAAAGAGAGGTGAGGTGGGTACCAGATTTCACCCACTAGCATTTCTGCACGTACACGGAATTCCAGCATGTTCGTTATGAGTTTTAGCTTCCCGGTGTCCTCCCAAAGTAAGCATTTCTTTAGAACCAGAGAATAACAAGACTTCCCAGTGACAGAGGAGGACGCCAAGGCGCAAGGAAGTCATCGGATGACATTAGAGATCCAGTTACGACCACTTACCTGTGCAGAGGACACAGGTTCAATTCTCAGCACCTAGATGGTGGTTCACAGACGTCCACAAAGTTTCTATACCTTCTTCTGAGGCCCATGAGCATCAGATAGAAATAGGGTACACACACGTACACATACACACAGCCAATTCTCAGACACATTAAATAAATAAATCTAAAAATGAACTTTAAAAATACAGGCAACTAGTCAATTTTTGGGGGGGGAGGTAGGGGGTCTGGGTTGCTATGTTTGTTGCTAAGGACTAAGCCAAGCTATGGATACCAATTTTGGAAATTTCAAGTTGCTAAATGGTAACACAAAACTAATCTTCAATGCATTATGAAATCTGAAAGAGATCATCTTTTACATCTGGCTTTGCATTGGATTGTCACCCTAAGGCTCCGTCCTGCACAGAGAACCAGAGACTCTCTAGAAATTTCCTTTTCCCCCACAGTATGAGGGATTTCAAAGGTCCAAAAGGTCCCCAGCTCTAGAACACATAGACCGAGTTTCTGCTCCATGAAGCCTGCAGAATGGTAGACATTCAAATAAGGGTAACATCAATGTGACCTCATGTAGGGAGCACACAGCAGAGAGCCAGCAAACTCCCGGGCTCCTGGCAAGCAGAAATGTCAAGTCAGTTCACTGAAAAACAAAAGGCGGGGTGGGAGACATGCCCGTATAAATGAAAGCCAAATAATCGGACCTCAAGGCATGCCCTGTTGAACAAGGGCAAGTGCAAATTGGTGACATGCCAGCAAAGTGTCATTATGAGTTGAATCATCAAACACTGGTTAAAGAAAGCTACTTCCAATACCCAGCAGCCCCAACAAACTCCTCCCTCTAAAGGTCGCTATCCTTCCTGATCTCTTGATAAAGTTAGCTGTGTACTTGTCCACAGAAAGCTCCTCAAAGCCAATTTGGCTCTCTGTTCCTTACTGAACTCAGAATATTCAACAAAACCCTGTTGCTAAGGGATACAGATGAACAGTTGGGTCCAAAATACTAAATTATGCTGAGCTGCTGGAAGAAACCCTATTAGTCTCAATGAGTATGTCCCTTGGTTCACATCCACTGCTTCTGTCTCATCTCTGACTGTATTACCTAGTGGTCCCTCCATTCAAAGCAAGCAGAACTTCAGGATTTTCTAGACTCTGGCGCTGTTTCACCCTGTCTAGGTACCCAGAGTGGATCTGCCCTCACCACCTCTTCCCTCCAGTCCTCTTTCTAGCATTCATGTAGAAAGATCCATACAGTTAACTGGGTCTTTGGGGGCTATCATGAAATCACAAATGTCAGTAGATATATCTGTTGCCCTATGGAATTCGAACTTCAGTGAGATACTCAGGCTCAAGAAAACAAGGTGTGGAGTGATAAAGGGACTCATTCGGCTTGACCTCTGACCTCTGCACATCCACACACTCATGTATATGCACACTGAGAGGGAGGGAGGGAGGGAGAGAGAGAGAGAGAGAGAGAGAATGAGAATTCTCTCTACACACTCGTCAGTACCTCTCCAAGAACTACCCAGAGAACCAGATAATTAATGTCCATGGATGAATGACAACGTGCATTACAGAACAACTGAATGGGCTCATTCAATTATCTGATGCCTCAAGTCAAAAGAGATACTGATTTCCACTGTGCTTGATGCTCTCTTCCTTATTTCCTTTTATGCCTACTGAGTTAGCTTCTGCTTTTACAGGAAGAATGCAAGGGTTCCCCCTTGAGTCAAAGTCAGTTCTGCATCAAACGCTCCTGAGAGGCTATCAGCAATCCAGGCATGAGCTTTAGAAGACCCATCTTCCTGCCTTTGGGGCCTCCCCAATAACTTGGCATTTCTCCTTACTTTCTCTTGGTTAGAACGGCTTCATCTCTAAAATGAAGTGTCCAGCATACATAGTTTCTAAGATATAAGTGTATGTTTGATTCCTGCTTGCATTGTCTTGTCTTTACCTTTTGTCTGGTACCTACAGGGCAGATTATTCAGACAACTGTCACATAGTCGGACAGCCTTGAACTTGCCACTTGGGCATCAGAAAATACCCGTAAGATTTTCTGTTTTATTTTCTTTGATCAAGAACATGGCTTTAGTTGATTAATTAGACTACATTATTGGTGTGCACATGCATATGTGTGTGTGTGTGTACGTATGTGCACATGTATATGCATGTGTGTAGAAGCCACTGAAGAACCTTGGGTGTCAGTCTTCAGGTGCCACCATCAATGGCGTTTGAAACAGCATCTCTCATTGACCTGGACCTTACCAAGGAGGCTAAGGCATGTGGCCAGCAAGCCCTAGAGATCCTCCTGTCTCCACCTCCCCATCCGTGGGTTTGTGAGCACATGCCACCAGGCCGGGCTCTGTTATCTACATTCCAGGGCTCGAACTCAGAACCTCATGCTTTCAAGGCAAGCCACCTTCCCAGCCTTCTTAATATTCATTTTGTGACCTTAATAGACTCCTTATAAAGGCAACGGGTGACAGAATAAACAATGGTCTATACCCATGGTCTCTTCTACACACAGAAAACGTGAGCCAATTTAAGGAAACACACGTTTTCAGTAGCTAAGTCCTAGTGCTACACTTTCAAGTTCACAAGTAAGTCCTTACTCTTGGTGAGTGGGGGTGTGGGGGGAGAATACCCCCATAGTGGCAGGGGGAGGGGGAGGAAAAGGGGGGTCCAAAGGGGAGATCTGGAAAGGGGGAAACATTTGAAATGTAAATAAAGTATGAAGAAAAATTTAAAAGAAAAAGTTCTTACTCTTAACAGTTCTTTATAAAAGAATGATATAAAACGTCAACGCTCACAACACTGTCACCATATCATGTAATTCTAAATGCTGGGGCTGGAGAGATGGCTCAGAGGTTAAGTCACTTCTTACTCTTCACAAGGGTCCTTGGTTCAGCACCCAAATGGTGACCCAAGGTCATCTCTAACTCTAATTCCAGGGTATCTGATACCTTATTCAGACACCTCGGGTTCAAGGCACACACATAGAGTGCATACATATGTGCACACAAAACACTCACACACATAAAATAAAGCCATTTTAAAACATTTTTTAAAAAAATGAATGACTAAACTTAAGTCTAAGCAGGCATGCTGGTGGCTTTTTATTCCATGCTGTTCCTTCCACCCTGTTTATTGAGCCACCCCATTGGCTTGTCCCATCTCCCCTGACAGCCCAGATGACCTGGCTCTACGGCACCCCTAAGTGGACAATGCTATGCGTGATCATTTGTGAGCACTGTGAGGAATAATTGTTCTAGATCTGAACAATCAAATAGCCACTCATTAGAGGATTCGGTTTGAAACATACAGAATTCTATCTCAGACCGTAGACTATAATAGAAGTAGCTCAGGAATAGTAAATACAGAATCTATAAAGGTGGACCAGTGAGCCGGCTTAGCAGGTAAAGGCACCTGCTGCCGAGCCTGAAGACCCAAGTTCAATCCCCGGGATTTCTACACACTTACCATGGCACCAAGTAAGTATAATAAAGATTTTCAAGAAACTACGAAATCATATCAGGTCAGGGCTAGTGGTTGTTTTCACCCATGTATAACGGATGAGTGGGCAAAATCCTAGTCCATAGAGGAAGGCTAGAGATGATCCCAGAGAACAGCATAGTGAGAACTCTATGGAGGGAAGGCAGGGAGGAGGGAGGGCACGGAGGAGGGAGGGCATGGAGGAGGGAGGGCACGGAGGAGGGAGGGCACTGGGGGGGGTTGAGGTAGAAGGGGGCAAGGTGAAGGGAGAGCATAAGAGAACAGGTCACTTAGTAACCCCCAGGCCCAGCTGGGCTGAGCCTCTTCCTCTTCCTCTTGTATTGGACTGGGTAAAATTCTCACTAAATGAAGACTCTTTTACCGGACGCTAAGGCAAGATACACACAAGTACACAAATGTGTATAGTCATTTGCTGTCATACTCCAGAATGGCTCAAACCCACTCTATCCCAGAATAAGTCATCTCCCTAATGGCATTTCCCTCCTCCATAACCTGTGATAGCAGGTACATGCCTGATCACACAACAGTACTCTCTTTCCCCACTGTTTTAACATACTAATGACATACAAAGAAGCACGGATTTTAGAATTTAAGAGGATTTGCACTGGGAATGTGGGCTGGTAGTAAAATGCTTGCCTAGCATACTAAAGGTCCCAGGTTTAATCAAAAAGAGAAAAGAGGCAGGCAGGGAAGGGTTTAAATGAACTGGATTCAGATGCCAGCTTCGTGCCCACTGACGTGTGGTAAAGGACAAGCTATTCAGTTGATTTCCAATTTCCTTCTTTATGAAATGGAAACATCATCCACTTCCTGGGCTCTTCTAAGCATTGGCGCTACCCCAAAGCTCTGTGTGCTGAGGGGGAAAGTATCCGTCGTAGAGGGCAGAGCAGCCTCTCGGTCTGCGCTGAGAGCTCCTTGAGGTCTAAGCCTCTCTATAAGACCCTGATATGTATTTGATAGACTTTCTAGAATGCACTGTGTGTACTCTCTAACCTGAGAGGAAATCCCAGTAGGCGTTGCTTCTTAAAACCACAGGAGCTGACAATGCAGCTGGTTCAAAACTTCCTGCTTGCCTCAGACTCCACGGGTCTCACTTGGAGAGCCGTGCGTAGATACTCAGCATAAAAGATACGTTTGGGCTCTTCTGGAGCGAGCCCCGTTGCTCTTTTTCTGCGTACCCTTCTACAGGTAACTCTTCAGGCTTCTTCTAAATACATCTTCACATCATAGCCGGATGAACAACCTGCTTCTGAAAACGGAAGAGACAGGTGAAGTAGACGCTCACTCTTTATGTGCAGGGTTCAAATGTCACAAGCGCTTGTGCTTGGCTGGATTCTTCAGCCTGCTCTTTTTCTCCTCTTTTTATGATTATTTTATGCATATGGGTATTTTGTCTACCGCATGCCTGCCTGGCCATGGCAGCCAGAAGAGGGCATCAGATGCCCTGGAAGTGGAGTTACAGACAGTTGAGAGCTAGAAACCAAACCCAGGTCCTCTGGAGAAAGAAGCAGTGCTCTTAACCACTGATCTCTCCAGCCCCCCCACGCACCCGACACCTAGTCTGATTTCTTGGACTCTTTCACTCTCTGCTTGCTCAATGCTCTGGATTGGCTTCTCCATTCTGTCTTCCTTCCCTTCCACGAGGACTTACTTCATTCCTAACTTTCTGCCTGGCTTCTTTGGTTGGTTCACCGATCCCAAGAGGACCTCACACTCCACATTACAGCGAATTGAAATATAAGTCGGACCAGGCATACTGGTGGATTGCTTGCTTGCTTGCTTGCTCGCTACTTTCCTTTCTTTTCCTTTCCTTTTCCATGCATTTCCTTGCAGTCTTCTGATTATATCCGTTCATTTGTTTGTCTCTTCTCTGCCCTCTTCCCCATGACCTCATTCTAGAGCACCCTTAAGTGTATCCGATATAGGTGATGATTTTATGAGCTTCGGGCTTAATCTTCACACACACCCCCACCCCCAGGGCATTCTCCAGGCTGCCCATCGGGCCTCCAGACTCACCGTTAGCTGCCAGTGGCACTGTAGGTGCAAGACAAACACTTACCCCAAAACAAAACAAACAAAAGAAGCCATTTCCCAGTGATTAACTGTCATCAGTATGTCACTGCTGAGACTAACCACTTCTTTCTTCCTAGTTTCTTCTACTGAAGTAGATCTGGGCATTTCAACGGTTAACTTTTATGCTGATTACCCAGATTACATTACAAACGATGAAGCTGTCAGTTAGTTTACATACAATTTTAAAAGTCTTTTGTTAATCACCAAGGGCTGGGGGCTGTACATCTGTAGAGGTATCCTTGTCTCACACATGCAAGGTCACAGGTTCTATCCCCAGTACCACAAAAAAAAAAAAAAAAAAAATCAATATTGCAAAAGCTTGGTAACATTTGTGTATTCCTTTTTTTATTAAGGCTTGCAGGCATTTTCTAAAAATAAGTCTCTCTTGGCTACAGATGCTGAGACCTTACTCTCATTGCCCAAGCTTTGCTCCACTGAGACTAGGACCACTTGTTACAATGGGAAGGAAGCTTTCTCCCTCCCTCAACCCCTAAAACCCTGCTCCTGTGTCTACACCGCAGAGTTGCCCATAGCAACCACGGAGAGTGATTCATTCGGCTCACTACTAATAAATCCTCAGTGTTGGGAATCAATGGTGTGTTCACACAGGCTTGTGCACATTTGTTTTCTAATTCAACACACCCCACCTCAGAAGCTCTCTACCTGCAGCCAGCAAGATTCTTGTTTTATCTCCTTATTCTCCTGGGCATTGCGCTTTAAGCTCCACTATGCCTCATAAATACCTTCCCTTGAGGACAGGCTTCCCCATCTCCCACAAGCCTTATTTCATCAGTTCCTTGAAGCATTCTGTTCTCTACCTTACCTGCTTATCTCACGGCATAGCATAGGCTTGCTAGCATCCTTGTTCCTCTCACCCCCGAGTCACAGGCTGAGCCGTGTCCTCCACGATTTAATTCACTCTGAAACCCTAACTACCAACACCTCAGAATGTGACCTAACTGGAAAACAGGGTGCTTGCATGTCATTACTTGAGATGATGTCACCCTGGAATCGGGTGGGCCCCTGTTCCAGTATGACTAGTTTCCTTATTAAAAAAAAAAAGGGGGGGGGCATGTTGAATCCAGGCACACAGACAAGCTAGAATGCCATGTGACTCGGAGGGCAAAGATCTGGGTGGTGAGTCGACATAGGAAGGACCTTTGGAGGCTTGCCAATAAACCACCAGAAGCTAGGAGAGAGACACAGATCACCACCCTATCCCTCAGAAGAAGCAAAACGTACTGCCAGCTTGAGTTCAGACGTCCAACCTCCAGATCTAGGAAACATTAAATATCTGGTGTTCAAGCCACCCAACGTGTGATACTTTGGCCCAGCAACCTTAACATCCAAACGTATCCCACAAGACAACGGGCTTCTAGAGGGCAGACACAGGACTCTCTCTATAGAGCACTATGGAAGGTACACAGGATTGGTTTGAGCTGGTCAGCAATGCTCTAGCCAAGAAAGACATAGCCCTCCAAGTCTCACCACCCTCAATACTGACCAGAAACTTTCTCTTAGACACATAACATTAGAAAGACCGAAATCCAAGAACGGAAAGTGTGGTTATCACGCAAACATGAGGATCGAGGTTCAATCCCCAGAACCCACATAAAGAAGCCAACAGTAATGGCTCATGCTTGTAAGACTGGCCCTGGGAAGGTGGAAATGAGCTGATCCCTGGAGCTGCTTGGCAAGCCAGCCTAGCCAGATAATCAGTAAGCCCTAGGAGAGTAAAAGCCATGGCCTCACCAAACAAGGTAGGTGACTTTTCTCTTATCAAAGTTTCTCTTTAAGAAGTATGTGGCCGGGCAGTGGTGGCACACTCCTTTAATCCCATCACTCAGGAGGCAGAGGCAGGCGGATTTCTGAGTTCGAGGCCAGCCTGATCTACAGAGTGAGTTCCAGGACAGCCAGAGCTACACAGAGAAACCCTGTCTCGAAAAAAAAAAAAAAAAAATTATGTGATCTTTAGTTATGTTCACATGTGTGCACATGCAAGTGCATGAGCTCAGGTGTTCAAGGAGGCCAGAGGTATCAGATCCACTTCAGCTGGAGGTTGTGAGCCACTCAATGTAGGTACTGAGAGTTGAACTGGGGTCCTTTACAAGAGCAACGAGTGCTCTTAACTACTAGCCCTTCTCTCCAGCCCCAAGCTAGATGACTCCTGAACAACACCTAAAGTCACTTTTTAGACTCTATATGCGGCCGAGCAGTGGTGGCTCACACCTTTAATCCCAGCACTCGGGAGGCAGAGGCAGGCAGATTTCTGAGTTCGAGGCCAGCCTGCTCTACAGAGTGAGTTCCAGGACAGCCAGGGCTACACAGAGAAACCTTGTCTTGGAAAACCAAAACAAAAACAACAACAAAAAAACAAAACTAGAGGTTTTAGACTCTATATGTATACACAGGAACACACACACACATGCACACACCCCACACATGCACGCACACATACCCCATACATGCACATACACCACACACACACATATGCACACACCCCACACATGCACGCACACACACCCCACACATGCACAGACACACACACATATGCACACACCCCACACATGCACACACACACACACCACACATGCACAGACACACACAGATATGCACACACCCCACACATGCACACACACACACACACACACACATGCGCACACCCCACACATGCACACACACACATACACCACATGCACACAACATAAACACATATACACATATGCACAGAGAAAGACATAAAAGCACTCACAAAAAAAGAGCTTGAAATTCAGGATGGAGAAGATATTCTAACTCAAACACATCAAAACATCTCAACTCTTTCCTGAAACCACTTCCAAATATAATCTGCAGCCTCTCTCACTTTCTCTACATAAACAGAAGCTCACCCAAGAAAAAAATCTCACAGGTCACTGGGCACAAGCAACCTGGCAGAAACAATATGGCTGACGTGTGCTACGCACCTGGCTGGGTTTGACATTTTCTGTAACTGCTCAGCAAGATGAGGCGAACCAGCCCCGTGGTGGGCACACCTGGGAGTCGGGGAGGAAAAAGGATAGAACTACGGATAGGTTTTTTCTCAGACAAGTCTGAGAGCAGAAGGTCACTATGGCTTTGAAGCTGAGCAAGCAAAAGAAAACAATTTAATCCATCAGTCCTAGAAAATATCATTTATTTTCCAAACTGCATTTTCTTTTTAGAAATTATGCCGCTATAATGTACAATTATAATAGGTACAGATAATTTCCAGAAAAAGATACTTTAAGAGATAAATCATGTACATGTGTATATGACTGTCTTGAGAGGATTGGGTTAGTAAAAAGGAAGAAGCGTCTAGAACTTCAGTTTAAAGTGAGAATCTGGAAGTATATTGGATGACTTTGCCCCTCTTGCAAACGCTTCTGGGAAAGGGGAAGGTACAAAGAAATTGAACCTCACCTGTGAGTAGGTTATAAAAACTAAAAATGGGACAGCAACCACGCTCTGGAAAATATTCCCTGACCCAGAGAGACGAGGAGCGGATTACTGAACCAACAGTTTGCTTATGTAATTACAGTGTGCCTAGAATCCTGGCAGATACAATATACTTGCTTAACTATTAACCTACAGACTTCCTGGAGTTCCCACAATGCAAAAGTGCGCCTAAAAGCATGATATAGGACCCATGTCACTTACAAACAGTCTGGTCTTTACCTTGCTCCGGAAGAGGGAGAGCTCCGAAAAGACACGCGGGGTCTTTGCCCAGGGATTTTCCTGGTCATTTTCTCTTTTGCACTTTCTTTTGCCTTTTCATTCTTCTGAGAAACTGCCCTGCCTATACCAGCATTCAGTTCCTGCCCCTGGATGTTAGAGTCAAGATTCCGTCCCTCCTCTACTTTGGATCAGGGACTCGAAACCTCATCGACTCTGAAGATCACATGACTAGTCCCATACCAATTATGAGAGCTTTCCTGGCCTCCTTGTTATCCGCGGGGCTCCCGAGCTCTAGACAAACCTAACTGTGAACATTTTTCCTCCTACGTGAGAATGCCCTGTAAGGACAGGGGAGACGGAAGATTGGGACAAATTTGATTATGGAGAGGCGATTCTAGTGAAGTACCTCAAACACCGACACGCACTCAGTGACACTTGTAAAATGATTGAGGGCCAAGCATGGAGCAACACACATCATGTTCACAACCTTGTTTAATCTTCCTGACAGCTCCGTGAATTCCTGTTAGTCTGTCCATTGGGAAGGAAAGGACTCTGCAGCTTGGGGTTAAAGCTGATTTTTGCAAGGCTTCCTAGTAAATATAGAGAAGAGGAGAATCAAGTGTATTTTCTCCACTTCCACCTTGCATGGTATTTTTTTTTTTCAGGTTTATTTATTTTATGTTATGTGCAGAGTGTTTTGCTTGCATGTATGTATGGGCACCATATGCATGGCTGGTGTCCACGGAAGTCAGAAGAAGGCGGGAGATAAACGGGAGCTGAAGCTAGAGATAATGAGTCATGATGTAAATCCTGGGAACTGAACCCAGGTCCTCCTCAAGAACAACAAATGCTCCTAACTGCTGAGCCACATCCCCAGCATCACACTTACCCAGCCTCATCTCTCTCACCAGCGTGATATCTTAAACGTAACAACTTTTCAAAAGTCTGCAGGTCGAATCGGTCCAAATTCTTTACCCACCGAAGCCTCCCTTTTAAATATGTCCAAGTTGTGGAACTGTTCTGGGGTTTGCTTTGTTTGCCAAATGGCAAAGTGGGCATGGAATACAGAAAGGGGGTAAATTAAAAAGGAAGTGTGCAACGCATCGTTCTCAAATGCCTCCAGAAGAAGCTGCTTCTGTGGATTCATTGGTTCTTATGAGCCTGCTCCCAAAAGTTCCTCAGAGTCTACCCTTGCTCTTATGCCTAAGTCATCCCATCTCGTGTGTGATTAGAGCAGAGAGGATAACGGAAGAGACTAAAGACCCAGTTGCTCAATATCTACATCCTCCATTTCCACAGGTTGAAGCCTGGGTATGACCGCTCAGCTTTGGCTGCCAGAAAAGACAAGAAGGCAGTCATTGGGAGATGCATAGCTGGCATGGCAGGACACCTCTATCACCCCAGCACTTAGAGGGTGGGTGCAGGAGGATTACCATGAGTTCAATGCTAGCCACTTCAAGTCCAAAAGTAGCTTGTGTGCAGCTACATAGCTAGCTCAAAAGTAGCTTGAGCTATATAATGAGAGTTTATCTCAAATAATTAAGTAAATAAAAAAATAAATATTCATTCCCAACTCCTTCTAGCTTCTCAACCATACAGATGTAATCTCAGGTTCCCTCATACTGTCCAATACAAGAGAAAGATGGTAGAGATACAGGTTTATTCATAATTTCAAGGAAATTGCTATTGATAAACTTCTATAGAAATAACCAGGAAGAAAGGAAATAGCCAAGCCAAAAGGGAGCCAGGGTTGGCTATGTTCTGGTTTAAAGTAGTGTCACTTACACACACAAGGTTTGAGGCTACTCAGTTTCTTGACGGGGTACAACCTACAATCAGCGAACAAAACCATCTGTTACCCATGTTTTAACATAAACTTCCAGGAGACACTCATCAATACCTGTCAACTAATCAATTGTAATCAGCCTCTTTTGACCAAAGAGAAGAGTATGCTTGGACCTCAACATATAGAATCAGAATGAGTCAGACTCTGCATCCTACACTCAACAGACACTGAAAGAGACATGTCTAAAGGAAATTATAAAAAGCTAGATATAGGTCACCCCTCTTAATTACCATCCTGGGCCCAGGTATGCTCAAATCCATCTGAACCCCTATGGAGTCAGGGCAGACTTTTCTATCTGCAACCATTCCTGTAGGGTTTTGCAAATTGATTTTGGAGGTGCAGTTCCAACGTGCAACAGACGGGAGCTCAGGTTCCAGACTCCCGTTGACCTTGACTACAACCTCTGCTCTGCTACTGTCAGTCTATCTGACATCTGAGTCCTTAACCTTTCTGGCCTCCGTTTGCCCATCTATGAAATGGGATATCACCTCAATGAACAAGAGGGAGAGTCGATATAATAATTTACAGGTGTCATAGAACATAGTGTCTAAAACAGAGAGAACTCACAGCAGCACCCCCTTCTGGACTCCTTGGAACTAGTTCCTTCACTGTATGTCGCTTAATCCACGTAGGTTAAAAAAAAACCTAGTCTTCTGCCAAAATGGCTCTGTCCTCCAGTGTCTTTCACCTTCTTCCATTCTCAGAACTTTTATAACAACCATGCCTCTTAAACATAGGCAGTGCACAAGTCTTAGGTAACTCTATAAACAAAGGGGCACTCGCAGCATAACCAAGAAGCTGCCATTAAATAAGCCACCGGGATTAGGGATGAACGGAAGCAAACATTCCAGCATTTTCAGGAGCTGAGAACCTGAAAACTCTCCGTGTAGTTTGGAGAATGTTCTAGCGTGGGAGAAGACTTTCATCACCACACAAAGGAATAGATGGAGCCTCTGGGCCAGGTCATGATGAAAATCAGCAAAGCCAGACAAAGGTGAGAGCGCGAGGCTTTGAACGCACTGTTTAAACAAACCAGGGGATTGAGGAGAAGATTTTCTTCCACGGGGAAGAAAATGAATTGGTGACTTCTCAATGAGAGGAAAGCAAAAAGGGTAAAGCCAACCGGAAGCAGACCGCACAGGGAAGGGGAAAGGGCCCTAGATGGGCTAAAGGAGATGATGGTTGGTTTGGGCAGAAATAAGCAATGGCCAAAATTCTCATCGCTAGGAGAACGGCCACTCAAACATTTCCAGTGATCTGGGCCCAAGAGGTGGCCAGAGGAATGGCAGGCCAGGGTGATCCAGGTTAACAATGTCCTATCCAAGTCAAAGAGGAATTCAGCTCGTGAGCCCTGTCCTAACAAGGCTCCACTGATGCCCGGCAGTGGTGGCGCACACCTTTAATCCCAGCACTGAGAAGGCAGAGGCAGGCAGGTTTCTGAGATCGAGGCCAGCCTGGTCTACAGAGTGAGTTCCAGGACAGCCAGGGCTACACAGAGAAACCCTGTCTCGAAAAACCAAAAAAAAAAAAAAAAAAACTCCACTGATACCACTCACCTAAGTAAAGTTGGAGCAAATGTTTTCAGACAAGAACAAATGGCAAGTATGTTCTACTTTGTGGGACACAGAAATTCTGTTAGAACTACCCCATCCCAGTACTGGGGAGCCAACACCAGCCACAGAAACTAAGTGATCATAGCTATGAAACTTTACTTGTGGACACTGAATTTGGATGTTATATCTCTTTCACTCGCCGTAAAATATCATTTTGTGGTTATTTCCAGTTGTTGAAAACTAGGTAATAAGAACCAAAATAAAATAATAAAATACTAGCAGTTATCCATTCTCCTTCATAATGTTGGTTTCCTTCCTATCTATCTATCTATCTATCCATCCATCCATCTATCTTTGAAATTCAGTTTCACATAGCCAAGGCTAGTCTCCAACTTGCTATGTAGCCAAGGATGACCTTGAACTTCTGATCCACCTGCCTCAATCTCCTAAATGATGGAATTACAGTTGTGCACCACCATGTCCACTTTAGGCAGTGCTGGGGATCAAACTCGAGGCTTTGTGCATGCTGGCCAAGCACTCTTATCAATTGAGCTTCATGCCCAGCCCAGGAAGAATTACTTGCACTGTCCTGACCCACGCAAGGTAGGGTGTGTACAGTTGAAAGAAATGTATTATATATTTCAAACTAACTAAACAAGCAGAGTTAAAGGTCCTCTGTACACAGAAATGGAGAGAGATATAACAATTACCTGAAGTTCATCAGCACTCCTTGCATGTGTTTATTGAATTAGTATACTACACTCTACATGTGAGATGTCAATTTAAAAACTTGAAACTGGAGCTGGAATAAAGCTCAGTAGGACAGGCATAGAGGGCACGGAGCCCTGGGTTAGATTTTTGGCACGACCAAAACTGAGCAGGAAATCGGTTTAGCTCATAGGATGTGCCACAGAGACTGTAGTTTTCTGGCTGCTGGTTAAAGCATGAGAAATGGCCTTATTTGTTTTTGTTTGTTTGTTTATTTACTGTCTCCTGCTTCCTGCCTCCTCCACTTCCCGTCAGCCCCCATGGGGGGGAACATAATTTGCTCATTTGTAAATTAAGGCTTCTAGCATCTGCCCATGGGATTTAAGTGATATTTTCAAATGTGACACATGAAAGGTGACCACAGCAAAAAGTGACATTGATGGTGGTGGAGTGGGGTTTACAGCGTTTCGGAATGCTGTGCACAGAGGGATCCACCTCTAAGACTGAGCCCAAGGAGCTTATGGAGGTAAGACGTACATCCTAGAAAGCAAGACGCACCACAGGGGGATTTTACAAGTGCCTATTTAATACTTGACTCGGAGCACAGCTAACCAAGTAACAAGAGATTGTGATCGACTTCCCTGACTCTCCTCTTCAGAGTAGCAAGGGCAGGTATGTTGTCTAGACATCAAACTACACGGACAAGTTTAGAGAAGGAAGATCCTCTGAGGGAACACAATCCAGGCAGGCAGGGGTGGCCCAGGTGGCAGTCAAGGCGGAAGTGAGGAATCACGGGATTGACTGGCTGTGCTCACAGATCTGTTTTATTAAGGGAAGCCTACTGCTAACATTCTCTCAACTGCCTCTAATAACCCCTTAAAAGCTCCATGGACTTAGAAACCGAAAGCAGAGAGGGACACGGAGACATCCATTTCTGTCCCACCAACTATGCTCCTTTGGGCCATTCATCTTGGGGCCCGCTTACTAAGCACCCCCTCTACCACTGAGCAAAATCCTCGGCATGTCACTTTCTTCTTTTGCTTTGTGTATGCATGTGTTGTATGTGTGTGCGCTGCACAAGCATGACATGTCCGTAAGCGCGCAGGTACGTACCTAGGCACGTACTCAATGTAGGAGGGGAGGACTATCCGTTGCTCTTCACCCTATTGCCTTGAGACAAGATCTTTCATTCCCTGGACCAGAAAGCAGCCATTTCAGCTAGGCTCGCTGGCCATGGGGCTCTGAAATTCACCTGTCTCCCTCTACGAGGGACACGGGTCCTTACAGTCCTGCACAGTTTTGTATGTGGGTGCTGGAGGTTTGAGATTAAGCCCTCCCTGATTGTAGAATACGCACCCTTAACCACTGAGCCATCGCCTCCCCCCCCCCCCCCCCCGACCTCTCCTCAAGTTTTTAAAACAAAAAGTTAGTATAGGACCACGCAACCTTTAAACCTGCGTAAAGGGCTATCTAGGAAGGACTCATCTTCAGTCACTATCTTTTTGCAACTTCCAAAGGATCAAGCAAAGAAATGAGACTCTGAATGCAAACAAGGAAGAGTAAAGGAAACTGTGTTTGCAGCTTAATTACCCCAAACCTTTTATGGGGGAGGGAGGAGAGGGGGAGGGAATGAAGACCATCCTTACGGATGAAAAAATAACTTCAGAATATATTTGCCGAACACCGACTAGCTGTTGTCGATCAACAAAGCAGCACATTGAGTTACAGAAGCACAGACATATGTGAAGTTCACCTACCCAGCAAGGTCTTTCAAAGGAGGTAGTCCATAAAAGGCAAACAGTAATTATAGAGCTTAAAGCTCAGAGCTTACTCCGTAAGCAGCCGGCAATCAGAACCCGAGCATTTGCAAACTATCTTTTGGCAGAGAACTGGTCAGAAATCCCTACCACCATGATTCATGGATCACCATTTCTTGGGCGAAGAATCATAAGCTCAAATGATTGTATCATTAGCCACCCACCCCTTTGCCAGCCTGCTCCCCACGAAGTAAACAAAATGGGAAATGTAAAACACACTAACTTCTGAGGGAGCAGGGAGGAGTTTAAACGTGGACGAACGGGGTTGCAGTATAGCTCAGTGAAAAGAATGTTGGAGAAAGCATCACAAGTCAGCGTTACCTGTGGCTGTAGTGTCTGCAGACACCGAACTCATTCTAAGGGCTCGGTGGTCTGCTCATCAGCAGAGTGACAAACCTGGGCCGCTGACTCTTTTCCTATATCAGGTAGTACCAAACATGCATAAGCAGGCAGGCTTCCTGAGGGTTAAGCTCAGAATGCATCACACCTGCCCTATGCATAACTTGGGAGGTCAACAACATTAACTGTAGCCCTAATTGGTTTTCGGTTTTGTTTTGTTTTGTTTTTTGTTTTTTTAATGTTTTTTAGCCCTAATTATTTTAATGGTGTAAACTATAGCAACTGTTTCTTGGAATTAGCCTTGTAATTAAAACTGAAACAATTCGTTATTTTCTATCAAGGGTCACAAAACAACCAGGGGCTACCTAAAAATGACTTACAAAACTGAAGAAAGGCTATTAGAACTCCAGACACACCCAGAAATAGATTATTTTTCATTCTGGAATTCAAAGAGAGCATTGTAGTTTCTTCCTTACTTTTATATCAGTCTGGACAGCAATAGACAGTGTAAACATACCGAGTTTACATTACAAAATATGTGATATGTACACAAGACATTTTGGTAAAAAAAAAAAAAAAAAAAATTAGAAGTTATCAAGGAATGAAATGGTTTACTTGTATAGAATCGAAGTTCTAACGTATGATTATATTCAGTCTTGGGTTTTATGGCCTAACTATAAAAATAATTTTATCTTTATGTGAAAATGTTAAAGATATATTTTATGAGGGGGAGGAAACCATTAAACAGAAATGTCAAGATAAATGAACATTTTCAACTCATTACTTCAAAAACTGTAAGTAGGAATCAAATATAAATACCACTTATCAATTGGCTAAAAGTAGTTGGCCAGCACAAAACAGACGCCATGGGGTGCATATGTGGTGTGTGGTGTGTGTGTCCTGCTTTTTGTTTTGTTATTTTGTTTTGTTTTGTTTTATTGATATTTTTGTAGTTTACCCCGTCTTGACTTTGTTTTGTTTCTGATTTGGCTTTCAGAGAGAGAGAAAGAAGTTCATGGTAGGGAGGTGAGGTGGATCTGAGAGGAGTTGGGGGAGGGGAAGAATACCATCAAAAGATATCATAATAAGATGTTTTTAATACAGACTTTAAAAAAAAAAGAATAAATGAATGAACGAATGAATGAATAGATGAATGAATGGATTGGGCTACTGTGCAATAATCTAATTCCAAGGAATTCTTTGCAATGCTGATTATACCTGCAAATAAAATGGCAGCTGTGTGAAAGTCCACGGAAGGCTGGGGGTGTGGCTACGTTCTTACAAGTCAAAATACGCAACAGTAACAAAGAAAGAGGCTACTGTATGTTTACTAGTGTTGGAAGACAGCCAAATGTCATGGGAGACTTTAAGGAAAATATCCCATACCGTAAAATAACACATGTAAGACTGTGTATGCAAAGATAGTCATCAAAAGTGAACAGTAATTATCCCTGAGAAGTTTGAGGTGAAGTGTGTGTGTGTGTGTGTGTGTGTGTGTGTGTGTGATTTTTGAGATACTCACTATGAAGCCCTGGCTGGCCTAGAACTCACTATGTTGACCAGAATGTTCTTGAACTCACAGAGATCCACTTGCCTCTGCCTACCTAGTTCCAGGATTAAAGACATGCACTTTCAAAGATAGCTCAAGTTGTGTATTCTAATCATGAATTTCCTCTTTGATTTAACTTTTTTAATGAACACGGACCATTTATATAATAAAGATAATAAAAGCCTAATTTTGAAATATAGAGAAAATACTGGGGGGGAAAGGAGAAGTAGACACTCACAGTCTGCAGCTGACTTCCTGGAATTGAGTTAGTCTCTTACCATTGTCTGCCCAGGAATGTGTGGCAATGAGCACGAAACAGTATTGAAGTAAACAGGTACTGAAATTCTACTTAAGCATATGCAATGGAATTGGATATTGTAAATGTCGAGATACATGGATTCAGACACACTTCATAGTACTTTGGTGAAATATAAAGTAGCCTAATAGACACTAGTGGGCCACCTATCTTGCATTTTTCAAATCTATCTGAACAGACCAAAAGCCTAAAGAGTATATGTCACCGTGTATTCTGCAGCAATTAGTCATTTTTGTTTTCCTTTTCCATTGATATTCCTATGATAAAGAAGTTATTTATAAACATTTTAAAGTCTTAAAACTACTCTTTGTAGATTTTTTCGGTTTTAATAGATGGGGAGGGGGGTGTTGTTTTAAAAAATGGTATTAATCTGTGAAAAACAAAAGAATGAGAATCTCAACTCTTGTGTCCAGAAACTTCATCACCAACACACACACACACACACACACACTCACACACACACACACTCACACACACACACTCACACCGTGCTAGAAAGAACAGAAAACAACACCAACACAAAGCAAACAGGAGGCCCAAGGTGCCAATTCTGCCTGGGTGTCCTGAGACAGACAGAGTTATAAAACACACCGGCTCAGATTACAGGCTCAGCATGACAAGTCCGCCTGATAGGACCCAACAAAGGCATCTACACTGAATAAGAAATATACACATCTGGGGACCCCCGGATGGAGTGAGTTACAGAAGCAGAGATTAACTCAGGAGGGTTGTGATGGTCCCTGCCATTTTCCAAGTCCCTTCTGAAGTATGCTTTGGGAGCATTTCTTACATGACTTACTTATGACTATATTCAACTAAAATAAGCTCATATTGTTTTGTGGTTGTTTTTTTTTTCAAGGTTAATAGAAAAAGAAGCAAGAGAGACTGGCTTCTAAAGGGGTCAAACATATATTTTCAGAGAAACCAGGAGATGCTAGATCTCCCTCTCTTCCTAAGAAGACCATTCTGGCTGATCACAATAGCTTTCTCTCCCGGGTAGTGTAGATGACACATTTTTCCTGTGACTTGCCTTCCTGTAATATGCAGGAATTCCGGCACTCTCTTAGACCCTTCCTGTTAACTTACATTTCAGATTTCCTCAAAAGGCACACTACTGCTTTAATATTTAAAAAAAAAAAAAAATGTCAGCTCAACCCCGGACAGCTAACACAAACAAGCTGAGAAACATACCACCTAAACTTACAACTGTGGAAAACAGAATCTCTTTTTAAGAAAATTCTTTCTTGGAATCTGACTGTTGGTAAATGGCTAGGAAGAAAGAGCCCAGTCCTTCCAGCTCCTGGGCAGTCTGTAATTCTTTGCCTCTGCTATGCCTTAAATTAGAGGTCTGTAAAACTGAATTATAGTGATCTGAAAAATTCGTAAAGGTTTGTGAATTGAACATGCTGTTAAATTCTTCAATACTGTGAGACTGTACCCACCTCTCACTGTTCCTCCCATTTCATCTGGCTAGAGTATTAGAAAGAAGTCTAGAACTAAGTAGAAGGGAGGAGGAGGAGGAGGAGGAGGAGGAGGAGGAGGAGGAGGAGGAGGAGGAGAAGAAGAAGGAGAAGAAGAAGAAGAACATGGGTGCTTTTGGCTATTTGAAGACAGCCTTGCTGAACCAGGCGAAGTCCACATAAAAAGTCCTTGGCCATTTCTAAAATGATTGCCCACGTCTTTCCACCAATAATTTTCCATTTGGACCAAAAAAAAAAAAAAAAAAAAAAGAAAGAAAACAAAAACAAAACCTCATGTTCATACCAGATATAGTATGCAAGCAAGGTCTGGTTGAGAAAGTTCATCTACATAAATGGAAACTGACTTAAAGGGCCACCCATCCCTGATCCATGATCAAGAGTGGATAACCTCCCTGGTCGCTTCCAAAGTAAAAAAAAAAAAAACATGACTTGCTGAGAAATCAATTTATTTTACAAGTAAGACCAGAAACTATGGAGAGAGGAAGTTAATTTAGAGCCTAAGATCCAAACTGGGTGATGGTGAGGTTGGCTGGATCACAGAACATACAACCTTCTTGCAGCTTCTTTACAGCTCACCAAATAAAAGAATCAGTACGGCCTCTAAACTGTGGTGGCCCCGTTTCTCTTCAATAGCAGGGCTTAAAAGAATTTTTTTATTATAATTCCATTGACTTCTTCTGTGGGTATGGGGTGGGCATGGTCACGTGAGGGGGTCAAAGGACAACTTGCAGGAGTTTCTTCCCACCATGTGGCTTTGGAGAATGGAAATCAAGTAGTCAGACTTGGCAGCAAGCATCTTTACCCACCTGGCCATCTCATTGGTCAATCTGTGCTGTTATCTGTGCCACAAAAAACATCCTCACATTCTTACTTTCTCAAACCAGACAGTCATTCTTGAAGAAAAAGACTTCATTTTAAATATTCTTCTGTACCCTCAAGCTCTATGCGCATAATGCACACATGCAAATATACATGTGCATGTACATATAATTATGTGTACATTATAGAGACATAAACATGTATATCATATACACGTATATTAAACTGAATTGAATGAATGAGTGAATGTTTACCTAATACAAAGTAACTAGAAGCTATCTCTTTAGTATGCTAGAGCATGGGCTGACTCTTGTACTCTCTGATTTCTCTGCTCAAGATTTTGAGTTTTCCCTAGCTAAGCAACTCCACACCTTTTTTTCTTAAATACCAACTTCATCTGCACATTTCTGAAACAGTTAAAATATTTCCTCCTCCCCTAACATTAAACACGAAACAAATAACCAACAACCATAAACAATCTTACTTTAAATTCTGAAGAACAACCCCTTTCTTCACGGGATCAGATACATCATGTTCATCAGGTTGAATTAAATGGTACCACAACTCCAAAAACAGTGTGGCAAAAGCTTATTGGATACTTTAATGTGCCCAGCTCTTGTTCTAGTGGTGGCCCCAGGTAACCTAACATCCCCCTTCATTTTGGGGCATTTCTCAGATACCATCAGATTTCTCTAGGTTAAGGAAGACTGCTCTCGGAAACAAGTCATTAAAGGTCTCACAGGCACCTAAGCATCTCTTCGGTTTCACCATGCAGAACCTTGTCTTTTAGTTCCCTCTTGAGAACATCAGTAAGTTTGCAAACTACAACCTTACAAAACAGTTTTTTAATTAAATAAATTTGAAAAAGAAAAAGAAGGCAACCAGAGTCCTGAACTTCTGATCAAGTCTATGCAGTTACACACTTAGAAGATTTCACTGTAGTTGCCAATGAGACAGTGCAGTCGTCTCAGGTTTGATACAATGCTCACAAATACGCTCACCCCTAAATTCCTCCCCCAGGTGCAAAAGCATCTTCCAAATGGCCAAACACATTGAGATCTTCACCTCTGCAAGCAACTGATACAAAGTTTAAAATCTCGGAAGAGCAAGACTTTTTAAAAAATAATAATAATAATAATACACTGCTCTCCACACTTCACCTTTACTTCCCTTAAAAATCAAAAGTTGCCTAATGTCCAAAGCGAAATCAATAAAAATGTAAGCTGAATACTGGCACCGCAGTGGTTTCTTCCCCCCAAAGAATATAAGATCACAGAAATTTCCTACTAGTTTAAGGCGAGGTTTGCCTTTCATCTTCACCTCGAGACTTTTCGAAAGTTTGGATTCCTGTTGCACACAAAATTACTTTGAATATGCGTGCATACTAAAGAAATGTTCTATTATATAAAGCATTGCACATTCAGACGCTACCAACCTGCTATATCTCTCCTGACTGTGCAAAAGGCAAAAAGGCTCGGTAATCCTAGCAGAAGAATGCAAATAATGTCAAGGTACAGCTGAACTGCAAGCCCTGCCTTACAGGAACTCTCTGTGTCTGCAAAAAGAAAAAAAAAAAAAAGGAAAGAAAGAAAAAAAAAGACACACACTAAACAGGAAATGCAACTGAGCTGTGGCAAACCTCAAACTTAAAAATGCAATCGCCGGGCGAAAACTGCATCCATGCATTCATGAATGCATGCATAAGCCTTTGCATTTTTTGCAACTAATGCAAACAGGCTCTTACCTTTCGACTGAGACATTTTCCCCTTTCCTTTGATGGGGGAGGGGAGCACAAAAGACTTTGCCTTGCTTCTCTTGCTTTGTAGCTAGTTTTGCAACAAAGATGCAAGCTGCAGGCGTGCAATCTTCATGCAAGTGGAGTTTCTCTTGACCGATGCAGCAGATGGACTTTCAGGGAGTCAAGATGGAATTGCACACCTTGCAAAACAGTCTGGAAAGTGATTTTTCCCCCAGTTGCAACGTTAGGGAAGGCTGTGCTGCAGCTACATGATGGGCCAGGGCTGGCAGCTAAAAGCTCCAAACTTGGAACTGAGTATCTTAGTGCGCAGACGTCCTTCCTGCGAAAGGCGCAAGGCCTGCTGGGTAATGTAGTTCCCCTGTAGAGTCCACAAGTCTCTGATTTAAGGAACCGTGCTCGTATAGGTGGCTGAGTGAGATGACTGACTAAGCGCGACTGAGATCTCAGATAAACATCGGACGTATACTCTTTAGTAAGGGAAAGGTGACAAACAGCGCGGTCCATGAAAAGAGGCTTTTTTGTTCTAGAAAAACTCCTGAGTCAACAGCTTAGAGAACACAGTGGTAGCTAAGGCGCTTTTGGCACCCCTAGACTAATTGGAGGTTCAATGTGTTAATTTTTTTTTTTTTTTTTTTTTTTTTACCAGCTCAGTATCTGTGAACTGTTCTGCCTGTAGACCGTTCATCCTGACACTTCATTTTACAACAGACATTTTTCTTGAATGGAGATTTTGGTGGTAATCTGGCCCTTCGGACAAGATAGAAAGTTTTATTTAGTAAGAAGAGATCCTGGTCAGTTCTTTTCAAGAGAACAGAAATTCAACGCTGGATAGGACTGAGGGAGAGAGATTTAGGAAGTTTCTCATTTCTTACAGGGTTAGACAGGAAATTTTGTTTCTTAAATATCAAAGCCAATTTTAATCAAAATTAAGATGTTTGATTTTTTTTTCCTCGCCTGAGGCAGGCGGGGATGAAGGGAAAAGTCCCTGGCCTTGAGAAGAAAGGGCAGGTGGTGGGGAACAGTAACCATAAGTAAATAAAGTCAACTATCTTGAATGTTTTTCGATACTATCAAGAGATGTTTGTTGGGAGCCCAGACTTTGCCAGGCATATTCCCAGGGCTTTGGATTTTCCCTTTTTCCTGCAGTGCGCGAAGCTAGAGCTGGTCTGTGTCTCGGTGAGGAAAAGCCTCTCCCCTTCACTGGAAGTTGGAGATGCAAGCCTTCCCTGAAAGGGGTAGAAATCTCAACCCCTCCCCCCCCCTTTTTCCCCCCTTCATTTTGAGGCAAGGAGCTCCGACTTGGCTTCCACTGCACCTAGTAGAACACCTTCAGGAATGTTCTTTCAAGGTAAATAGGGAGGGAATGATGGTTTCAGGCATCTGATCTGCAGACAAGCCAGTGTTGGAGAATAAGGGCCACCTGCATTCCTGAGACACGGAGAGTACCATGTTGCCTTGTAAGCAAGAGCAATAGTGGTCAGAATTTACCTGGCGTGAGGGATTTTACTAGGATTTAACTGCTTGGACTTTATTCAAAAACTGGTAGGAGGAAATGGTTTTGGTTTTGAAACCTGAAACTTAATCAAAGCGTTGCTTTAAGAAGGTAAATTTTGCCTTAGTGATCTAGGTGGGTTGGAACCGGGAGAGGCTAGGGATAGGTCAGGTCAATTGTGGAAAGCCACAAGAGCCACTTGGAGAGAAGATTCAGATGTGATGGCTGCTAAGGAAAATTTCTGGAATCGTATTGGGAATTCTAGGAAGCCAGGACCACGTGAGTAATGCTGGAATCAGAGAGAAGGCCACCATGTGTCAGCTGCAAATCAGCTCCTCCCCACCCACCCACCACCCACCCCCCAGCTCCCAACCCCAACCCCCAACCACCCACCCCGTAGTACTGGAGATTGAATCTAGGGCCTTAGACATTCCAGGCATGCAGTCTACCAATAAGCCACAGCCCTGTTTTTTGTCTTTGTGAGGCAGCATCTAGCTGAGTTACCCAGGTTGGCCTTTGAACCCAGTCTGTAACACAGACAGGGTCTGAATCTGTAATCCTCTTGCCTGGGTCCCATCCCAACACAAGTTAGCAAATCAACTCTTAAAATAATAATTAAAAAAATGTATTCAATTGGGGGAGGAGGGCGCAAGTTACTTCCACTGACCTTTACTGACATTCCTTTGTTTTGTTTTGTTTTGTTTTGTTGTTTTTTTCATTCATGAGATCTTGCCTTGTCTGGTTGGCTTAGAACTCAAGGTGTAGTTGCAGTAATTCTCCTGCCTCTGTGCCCTTGAAGTGCTGGGGATTACAGGCATTTCCCACAATTCCTGGCTTCCTTTACTGACGCTCAGGAAAATTAATCAAGGCAACTTCACCTAGAGGGGCAGCATCTGCCTGTGAGAGAACAGCTTTCTGTCCCATGGGTCCAGCTGTGAGGATTTTCTTTCACCTTCTAGGTCTGTCAGGTCTAATCCGTGCTCTATCTTCCTTCCTTCCTTCTGCATCTAGGGAGGTTTAGACACTCCTTCATCAGCCTTCTTTTAAAGTCTCATTGAACCAGAACATACATGTGTGGCGATCCATTTCCACACAACTCCATCTTCCTTCTGAAACAATCACAAGAACACCTGTTCCTACAGGTCCTTCGACAGCTTCATGCAGACTGGCTTAGCCTGAGCAAACCACCTGACATTTGTATTGTCAGCAAGTGCATTGCTCTTTAATGAGCCTCCTCTTATTTATAAAGAGAGTTCTATTCTTCTGTTATAATTATTTAGTGTGCATACAAATATTCAGTGTGCAGACATGTACCTGCACGCACAATTTTGTATACATGCCTAACATGGAGCACATGTGAAGGTCATGGGAGGGACAACTTAGCAACAATTAATTCTCTCCTTCCATCATGTGGGGCCCAGGAATCAAACTCGGGTCATCAGACTTGATGCTAATTGCCTTTACCAGCTGAACCACCTCAGCAACCCTAAAAGGGTTCTGATCTCAGCTGGTTTGGTGCATCCTGCTGCTGTGATCTGGTGTGTTCTTTTGTCTGAATAAGCGCACATGAGCTACAGCTGGTAAATGGAGCGCATTCTGCAAATCAATCTGCCACTCACTCTCCACGGAGACAACATAAGGGTCAACAGGCACTGAGCATCTGCAAATGCATGTACACAAAACACCCTTTCACCATAAGCCAGCTGAACCATAGACTGCGAAATGACAGAGTGGGCCATTTGTTTTATATATACTGAATTCTGAGCAGGCTGCTGGAAGGACAGGGAATTCAAACTCCTTGAAAAGGCTTGAAAAGGAGATTCTTCCCTTGGTGTGAAAGGCTCTCTTCCTCCTCTCTTCCCTGCATGGTCCAGAAGTTGTTCCCCTTGTTCTGCCAGATTGCAATGGTGTGCAAAAGCAAGAAAAAATTCTGGCGGTTTCTTTATAGGTCCATCAAGGGTTTATCTTGGGATCTACCCAACTTCAGATCCTTCTAAAATGCAAATCTGACAAATTCTACTTATATTCAAAACCAGTGTCCAAACTTCATGGTATAGAACAGTCGATGCTTGAGCCCTACATACTTCCAGTTCATTTCTCACCCCAGGCTGATATCGGACCCTGGAGAAGGCAGGATTGCTGGCTCTTTTGAATGGACTTGCCCCTCTACCTGAAAGACTCCTTCATTAGCTGATGGTTCTGATTTGTCCTTGACTACTCTCAATATGCTCTGTGTATCAAGGATGTCCCTACCAGCACCCTCCCTGTGAATTGGGTGCACTTTCTAATTCTGTAATACCTCACAGATGGATCTTACCCAAGACTCATCTCAGGGCTGACAAGTGTTCCTTTAGCTATGTGTCTCCACAGGAGGCTAAAATACTAGCGCTCGGAGATTTGACCAATGTCCCTAATTCTCAGTGCCCAGCACAGTATTTAGCACATCATGTGCTTCAAGACCTGCTGCAGTCCGGCATAGAGTAGGTGGGGTAAAGACCTGTAACCTTGGCTAGCCTTGAAAAACTAGATTCCAACAGTAGAACTAACACCTCAGGGAAACCCAGAACACCTGGAAAAACCCCCATTTTGTCAGGTTGAAAGTGTGAAATTCTTGGAAGGAGGCCCTTAGGTTAGGTCAGACTGGTTTCTGAAGCTGTTATTGTGGAGTTACAGGTTGGTGGGGGAAGAGGTAGCGTAAGTATCAGGAATAATCCATAGGCCAGCGAAGGTATCTTCTATAACTCCGTGTCAATAGCTGTCTGTCCGTTTGCCTCCTGGGGGGGGGGGTTGGGCAATGCCTGCCTCATTGTGAGGTGGGGGACAGGGAGATGCTGGCGTCTACTAGACAGGACTAAGGAATGCAATCGGCATTCCACAATACACAATACACAGGAAGTCCCGCCCACAGCAAAGAACTATCGAATGGGAAAAGCTATTGAACAGCATGAGAATTCGCTCTTGCTCGGAGTTGATTTAAACCAATGAGTTTTGGTAAGATGTAATTCTTTGGATGTGAGAGATTTGGATTCTCATCCTGGCCGTAGACATGAGTTGTATCTGCTGAAGCAGACCCTTTCACCTTTCTGTGATTCTTTCTTTGGGCGCCAAAGTAAAACATGGACGGTTAGCCTCGGGCCTCTGCCGATTTCATCATTGCATGGCTCCCGACCCAGCTCACCTGTCTATTGAGGCCACTAATGATTTAAGGACCTTTTTTTTTATTAGCTAAACGTCTTTCTTTTTGATAATTAGAAGGGTTCCCGATCTCTTGCTTGGCAAAACTAGGAATAACCCTCCTAACCGTACATCTTAAGAGATGAGACAAGAAATGCTCCTATGACATTTTGCAAACTGACCTCCCAGGGAGCAGTAGGGCTCTGAGCAGTCCCGATTTAGCAGAAGTGTCTGCTAGATATCAGAAGCAAGGGAGAGGAAGACGGTAATGATAAGGCTGTGAGCAGAAGGATCAACTGAGGCAGGATAGGGAGAAGCCCTGGGGAACTCATTTAGATGTTCGCTGGCCTTTGTACGGATTATTTTTTTAAGGCTTTTTAAAATTTTTGTGCGTATGTGTTTGTCTATGTGTGGGTACATATTCATGAGTATGGGTACCTGAGAGGGCCAGAAGAGGGTGTCTGATCCCCAGAAACTGGAGTTACAAGTGATTGTGAGTCAACCAATGTGGATACCAAAAACCAGAACTTGGATCTATTGGAAGAGCAGACTTCTGAACCACTGAGCTATCTCTCCTACCTCTTGTAAGTAATATATATATATAAAATATATAAATCACACACACACATATACCTATACATTTATGCATACCTTTTACTTAAAACATCCTAGTGAATGACGGTGGCAGAAATCTTGACTCAGCTTTGATGGCAGTGTTCTCCCCAGTTTGGCACAGCTATACCTGCCTAGCCTTATCCGGTGCTCATCAGTCTAATTAACATAACATTCTTATCTAAGGCATGAATTTACTTATCACCAGCTCCGCATATCCAGTCTATGGCTCTGGTTTATCCCAGTCTCCATTTTGGTGTTCGTTTTCTGTGTTCTGCCCTCCATCCGAAATCATCTGTCCTACAAAGTTGTCCTTGGTGATGTCGTCCCTCTGTCCCATTCTAAAAGAATCCTTGCCATTTTGTTCTAACTCTATTTTAGCTCTCATGAGGCGTCTATCTAGTGAGACGTACACTCATTAATCTCTCACAGTAATCTTACCTGCATACAAATCTTACCTTTTTTAAGATTTATTTTTGTTTACATATGTCTATGTGTGTGTGCCTGTATGAGTTTAGGTGCACCATGTGTGTACAGAGAAGCAGGGAAGCCAGGAGAGGTATTGAATCCTCTGGAGCTGAAGTTACAAACTATCATTAGCCACCCATTATAGGTGCTGAGAAGTAAAGCCATGTCCTCTGCAAGACTAGTTAAGTGATCTTAAACATTGAACCATCTCTGCCAACCCACATTGCTAAACCATTCCTTTGGGAAGACATCCTTGCTTGACTCTCTTTAACCCTTGACCCTAAGCTCAGCTGCAAATGGTCACATGTTTGTTGAGTCTTTCCAGGTTGCCAGGGAGACAGTATATACACAGCTTATACTTGTTCATCCGATTGTGCTCATGTGTTTATTACCTAGATAGTAGATGACTATTAGCTTAAATTGGCCATCTTTGTTAAAATAATGCTTGCATAGGGATTTACTAGAAGAAAATTAATCATGATATTTAATTTAAATATTTTAAGACTCCTGTAATGATTCTAGTTTCAAATTACTGTGAGTGAGCTTTCCTTCATAACTGGCTGTGCTTGAGAAATGCTGGCCTGCTACTCAATCCTCATCTAACTACACTCTCATTGAAATGTGTGTGTGTGTGTGTGTGTGTGTGTGTGTGTGTGTGTAATATGAATATTGAATGTTCCCTAGCAACCCAGAAGTCATGTAAAGCTCCAATATAATAAGATTTTAACCTTTACTCCCAAATCAGAGTCCTGGATAGGAATGTTATCCTGAGCTGACAAACAAGCAGTTATCATTTCTAGGAAGGTAAAAGTGGAAATTATTCTACTCTGCCGTGAACCCTAGAAACATTTCAGGGCACCATTTGTGTGGAGTGTTAACATGTCGACAAGGAGAAAATACCCCCAAATTGTTAAAAGCTAACACAGACCCCCACAGAAATCTCTAATTCTGTTCAAGAGAAAAAAAATATGGGATCGAAACTTCTGCAATATGCTTGTTCCATTTCTTTCACCTAATGCCTGATATCTTTCTTTTCATATGGAAATACATGCACACATGTACATATATATTAGACACATGTATGTCTTAGGGTTTCCACTGCCGTGAAGAGATACCATAATCAAGGCAACTCTTATAAAGGACAACATTGAATTGTGGCTGGCTTACAGGTTCAGAGGTTCAGTCTATTATCATAACGGTGGGAAGCATAACATTGTGCAGGCAGACATAGTACTGGAAAAGCAGAGAGAGAGAGTTCTATATTTTGATCTAAAGGGAGCCAGAAGGAGACTCTCTTTCACCCTGGGCAGAGCTTAAGCATAGGACCTCAAAGCCCACCCCCACAGTGACACACTTCCTCCAACAAGGCCACACCTCCTAATAGTGCCACTTCCCATGGGCCAAACACATTCAAACCACCACAATGTATATATTCATGTGTATATATATATATATGCATAATTTTCTCTCTGATACAGTACTGGTAGGTAGCAGTCTCCTACAAGATAAAACATTTCATCTCGGAGGAAAGCTTGTTGCCTGGCAGATGGTGGCACATGCCCTTAATCCCAGCACTGGGGAGGCAGAGGCAGGCGGATTTCTGAGTTCGAGGCCAGCCAGAGTGAGTTCCAGGACAGCCAGGGCTACACAGAGAAACTGTCTCGAAAAACAAAATAAAGAAAAAAGAAAAAAAAAAGATGTAAGAGGTTCTACAAGTGAGGTGGAGAGGGTGGGACTGAAGGGGAGGATATGAACCATGCAGTCCTTCAGGGAAGCTCCTTAAGTTTAGGAAGCAAGCAACTCAAAAGTTCCAGGAAACCCCTGAAACTGATCAAACTCACCAGTACCCTCCTTCCCTAAGCAAATATTAGCGTTAAGGAAAGCTGGGAGACTCTCAGACTGGCCAAGCTGCCTGGAAGAAATACTGTCCGATCTGTCAGGCCTCCAAATTTTGTGTAATAAGCTCCAGGTTTCCAGTTTCCATGAGTCACTATCCATATTGAGGCGGGCTTTTAGTGGTTCAGGTCTTTGAGTCATTTCTACTCTTAAAAATAACACCTCAGCCATAGTCCTGTGAATAACTCTAATAAAACTCATTGGTTCACCAACTTGGACTTTGGTGATATTCTTACATAGATCTGTCCTTGGCTTCCTGTGTAAGTGAGTCCAATGTTTGTTTACTTTTCCATAGTGAATAGTGTCACACAATAAACACTTATTAATTTCCTACCAGAATCTAAGCCCTGCTCTGTGTGACTTCAGGAAAATATGAATAACCCACAGCTTTGGTTTTTTTGTTTTTTTTTTTAAATGGTAATATCTAAATCTGGAGTTCCTATGACATATACATTTGATGTTCCTTTGCAACATACCAAGTCAGTCTCACACTTAACCAGTCAGTAACTTGTACTATATAGGACAATTGAAAAGGAATTGCATAATGTCCACCCAAATCCCTAAATATCTCACCCTTTCAGGGAGGATGCCCCACAGCCCCACACTGGTATTCCATCTTCCTTTAACTATCAAGAAAGGAAGATTCATTGTGGCTCCCTTTTCAGCCGTATTTGACTGTATTTTGTCAGCAAAGCCCTCATTAAAAGGTCAAGAATGGCACTGTATGCTTATAGTCACAGTGCTGGAGAAGGAGAGACAAGCAAACCCTGAGATTTGCTAACTAGCCAGTCTATCAGAATTAGCATGAACACACAACACACACACACACACACACACACACACACGACAGAACTGACATTTTTATCCAAATTGATGTATTATAATCAATGCATTATATCGTATCTTTTAAAATAATAAGACTTTGATTAAAGTCTTATTTACAATAAAGTCTGTACTTTATTAAAGTACAGATTAAGGTCTGTACTTTTGATAGAGTGTAGATTAGAAAAGTACGTGATTTCTGGTGGGGACATCACAAAGTCTTCTGGGTACTGTGCATAGCATTTCTGTACTAAAGACACTAAAATGGATTGCCCCCAAACCTAGTTTACCATCCCTTCACGAGATTGCTTTTACTCTTCCGAAAATAGATGCTTGTGAAGTACCACACGGATACAGGACACTGAACCTGGGTCCTTTACTAGAACATCCAGGACTCTTAACCATTGAGCTATTACTCCAGCCCCATTGGGTAACTTTTGATATGAGCTCTAAAATGTCTTCTTTAAGGCAGGGGGAAGTGGTAGCCTGTTGAGTCATTTTTAATGACACAACTTCATCTCATGACCAAGTAAGTCCATACAAAGTCTGTCTATCTCCTTTACACTCTGTACCTTGGACAAGACACTGTGACAACTCAGTAAATACTGTAGTTTTTTAGGATGAGTCAGAAATTCTGATTCAGGACATAGTGTCACGCCCTTCAAGCCTCCTTGGTCTGTTTACATTGATATTAATAGATGGTTCTGGGCTCCATTCATAGACACAAACTATTCCGGTCATGCTGACCTGATGGACTCTGTGAAAAAAAAAAAAAAACACTATTAAGTATTCTGGGAAATTTCTTAGGTAGATGACATATTAAAGATATAGGAAAAGGTATAAATGTCCACAGAAAGTTAAGCTGTTTGTAGCACAGTTGTACAGAAATAGCATAACAAATTTTTTGTAAAATCACTTCCTTTGGGTTAATATCCAAAGGGTCTGTTTTGTAATTGACAGTGTATGTTTATGCCAGAGAAGCTAAAACTGATACTGATTTTTTTTTATTTATTTTACTCTATGTCTATGAGTGTTTTGCCTGACGGTATATATGCGTAACACCTGTGTGCCTAATGCCTACAGAAGTGGGCATGTGCACATTAGTGAATATTCCCTCAGAGGCCAGAGGCATCATAATCCTCCCCCCTCCCCCAGGGCTGAGGCTGTAGACAGTTATGAGTTACCTGATCTGGGTGCTGGGAACTGAACCATGGTCCTCTGGAAGAGCAGCCAATTCTCTTAACCTCTGAGCCATTTCTCCAGCCCCTCCTCACTTCTCTAAGATATGTCAATTAGTGGTTTTATTTCTAGACCAAATTTAAAAAATAATGAATGCAATTTATTTTAATTAATATTTTATATAACCAAGTAATATTTTATAAATGTTATGTAAATATAGGGTATTTCTAAGACACTATTTAGAAAACGTAAAGACATCCTATTAAAGTGGTCTTCATATCATCCATAAAAGGTAACATTGGGCTGGAGAGATAGCTCAGCAGTTGAGAGCACTGGCTGCTCTTCCAGAGGTCCTGAGTTCAGTTCCCAGCAACCACATGGTGGCTCACACCATCTGTAATGGGATCCGATGCCCTCTTCTGGTATGTCTGAAGACAGCTACAGTGTGCTCACATACATAAAAATAAATAAATAAGGTCAACTAAGGCCAATAGCGTGACCTAGATATTAGGTACATGGCCATTCTGCCTACAGTATAAGGAACAAAGCTGCAGGCTGTATCCCATTTAGCATTCTTTTGTTTTGTTTTGTTTTTCGAGACAAGGTTTCTCTGTGTAGCCCTGGCTTTCCTGGAACTCATTCTGTAGACCAGGCTGGCTTCGAACTCAGAAATCTGCCTGCCTCTGCCTCCTGAGTGCTGGGATTAAAGGTGTGCGCCACCACTGCCCAGTCCATTTAGCTTTGTTTTTTTTTTTTTTTAGTTATTTAAATTTTATTATTTAGTAAGAATAATAACCTCTGGAAAGAGATATTCACATGAGAATGCACAGCAGGGATCCAGAAATATCTTGTTAGACTATAAAGGGTATAACAAAGTTAAAAATCATGCCAGAACCAAACACTGGCCACAGCTTAGTCTGTGTTCAGGTGGGAGTCACAATGACTGGAAACTGGCTTCACTCTAAACACTGGCCTAGTTCCAGGGTCTTCATGGCTTCCTCCAGCTTGAACATTCCTCTTTCCTGGCGCAGGCGGCACCTCTTAGCCATAGACTGAAGCATCCATTTAGCCCGAAGCTTCTGGTTGCAAGAGCCATAAATGAAGACCTCGGTAAGTTCGGAAGATTCCAGAATCTTCAGCTCAAACATGGCCTGGCTCACCTGCTCGATGTGAGCCATTCGAGATCCCTGTGGGCCAAACAGAGATTTTAGCACCAGCGTGTGGACTTGGAATACTTCTGGATCTTTCAGGTCTTCAGGGACTTTCACCCATGGGGAATATCTTTACGGGTCATGAGGGTTCCCATCTTAATTCCTAATAGAGGGCCAGTTTCCCGGGAAGGCTAGATCAGGTTAACCTCAATCCCATTTAGCATTCTTTAGGAGTCTATCCTGAAGCCTCTTCCCAGTGCTCTTACTCGAATATTTGGAAGAATACAAACCACAAAAGTAAAGTACATTATTCTGCTCATCCCTGTATCTTTAGCTGCCTGCCGTTTGGGTCAGTACTGAGGGAGTCAAACCAATTCTGATTTTAGCTTGGTAGGGTGAAGGTGCTGTTCAAGTTGATTTTGTTTTAGTTTTAGTTTTTGGAGACACAGCTGGCCTGTGTGTGTCTCTCTGGCTGTCCTGGAAGTCACAGAGATCCACCTGCCTCGACCAACCCCAAACTCCCTCACCCCTACCCCCCCACACACCCTCACACCAGTGCTGAGATTAAAGGCATGCGTGCACCACCACCTACCAGCTTTATGTCACAGTTGTTGTTATTTTTAAATGTATGTGATTGGGTACACTGTAGCTGTCTTCAGACACACCAGAAGAGAGCATCGGATCCCATTACAGATGATTGTGAGCCGCCATGTGTTTGCTGGGATTTGAACTCAGGACCTCTGGAAGAGCAGTCAATGCTCTTAACTGCTGAGCCATCTCCCCAACCCCTTATGTCACAATCTTAAATGACTTATATGAGGATGACGTCGCACTAACAACAAGGTAAAATGGCAAGTCATTACTGACTAGTCTCTTTTCTATTTAAGTGCTGTCAGAAAAACAAAGGCTTTGAAAATAGGAAGAAAATAATATTAAACTGTGTGTTGCCGTCCCTGTTCAGACACAAACCTTGCTCAGTTATTTCAGGTTCAAGTATTTACATAATCAGTAGACACAGACTTTCATATTTCTAGATTTATTTTGTTTTTAATGTTGTTTATGAATCAATCTCTCTCTCTCTCTCTCTCTCTCTCTCTCTCTCTCTCTCTCTGAAGTATGCACAAATGAGCTCAGTTGCCCAAGAAGGCCAGAGGGAGCATTAGATTCCTCTGGATCTAGAACTATAGACTGTTGTGAGCCATACAATCTGGGTGCTGGACATTTAACTGTGGTTTTCTGCGAGAGCAGTGCTCAACCTTAGCTCCTGAGCCATCTCTCTAGTCCCAATGTGGATGTGTTTTCAAATGGCACCAGTAACCCTAAAAGATAGAATTTATTGGCTGATCATAACGCTCAAGTGGCAGTGTATATAATAAGATTGTGGGTGTATATTTCAAGCCCATTTTTAGTTAATTTTAACAGTGTGTGCATGTGGTGGTAGTGAAAATGTAGATAAGTGCTCATGAGTGCAGGCGCCCTCAGAGGCCAGAGGCATCAGATCCTCCTAGATCTGAGATTGCAGACAGTTCTGAGCTGCCTGACATCGTTACTAAGGACTGAACCCTGGTCCTCAAGAGCAGCACTGTGTGCTCTTAACCACGGAGCCTTCTCTCCACCGGCCTCATGTCCATTTTAAAAAGAAAGAGTTAACATGTGTTACATGAAAAATAATTTTGATGGTTTCTGGATATTCTTTTTTTCGTTCCCTCAGATATTCAATCTTAAATGGGAAGGGAATTTAACAAATATGGCGTAAGCCTGTGCTGGGTTTTCATCTCTTAACTTATGGTTGCTATGGCTTCCGGCTCAGCAAATCACCTCTTTGTGCTTTGATTATATCACCTTTGAAAACACATTAGTGATAGGACCTCCCTCACCGGATGAGAAGGATACTTTGATCTGTACATTCAAATCACTAAGAAAGATCCCTGATACTTTTGTGTACCAAAAATCCTATTGAGAGTTTGTTTTTTCTCTTTTTAAGATTTATTTATTTTATGTATATGAGTCCACTGTAGCTGTCTTCAGACACACCTGAAGAGGGCATCAGATCCCATTAACAGATGGTTGTGAGCCACCATGTGGTTGCTGGGAATTGAACTCAGGACCTCTGGAAGATCATTCGGTGCTCTTAACCGCTGAGCCATCTCTTCAGCCCATTTTCTCCTTTGTTTTGTTTGTTTTATTTGTGTGTGTTCTTTGCCTGTGTATGTCTGTGCACCTCGTCGTGTATGTCTGTGTGCCTTCAGAGGCCAGAGGAGGGCATTGGATCCCTAGAACTGGGATTACAGGCCGTCATAAACCAGCTTGTGGGTGCTGGGAATCAAAACAAAGGCCTTCTGCAACAGAGCCAGGCTCTCCAGAGCTGCTAGTGAGGGTTTTAACTCTGGCTGTTGTGGGGATGTTCTGAAGCACAGGCTCCTTTCTTGAGAATGAAGATATTGCATTTGATACAGAATATATATATATATATATCCTATCAAGTGAGAAGGAGGAGGAAAAACCTCTATTTTAAAGCCACAGAAAAGAAAACTCTGAAACTAGGATGTAACTACAAATGAGGAAATATGAATAGAAACTCTCAGACAAATGGGAAGAAAAAGGAGATATATATATATGCAGCAAATCAAAACACTGTTGGATGCTGGCTTAGAGGAAATGGAGGCAATCTGGAGAAAATTTCATTCCACAGGGTGGAATGGAGGTTTTTTTTTTTTTAAAAAAAAAAAACCAGGGACTAGCTAGGGTTAATGAATCACACAGGCCTTGGGCCACAGGGTGTCAGAGTTGAACAAGGCAAACAGCAGGGACTTGGTGGTGGTTAATGAGGGACGGAAAGTTGCCCTGAGCCCATCAGCAGGATTTAGGATGTGGTTTTTACTAAAGGAATAACAGAATATTTGTTTTGGTTCCTTTCGATCACTTGAGAATCTTAGGACCTTAACCTTCCGGGTGACTGACCCTGTTCTCTATATCTTTCTTTCTTCTTATCAAATTCATCCTCCGATGTTTTCATTAATATATAATGTGCATTCCAGTTGGTGTTCCCTCCCATCCCGGTCAAGCCCCTGCCTCAAACCCCTTGCCCATATTCATGCCTTTTTTTGTTTGGTTTTGTGATCTATTGAGCTGAACCATGCCCATCTGTTATAAGCAGGGGTTCAGTACTATACTCTGGAGCTTGGTGGGTACACAGCAAGCACACAGCTGACAATGGTGATTCTTCCCTCTCCCCAAATCTTTCAGTAGTCAACATTTCAGCAGGGCGGGGCTTATTTATGTACTTCTTACGGCCATCTGTCCTTCCTTGTAGCCATTACTAGTGACCGGTTCCTTTTTGATATTTAACTTGTCAGTTAACTAGCACAGCATAAAAACTTACATTAAGCATATTTTAAGATCTTCAAGATGGGTTTTCCCCAGTTTCTTACTTATCTAAAGGATAAACAACAGACAGATGTTTCATTATTAATTGAAAGGTAAAACGTTTCATTAGCGATCAATTGAGTCTGTATTTAAGGAAATTGTTTAATGTCTGTCCAAAGTGATCCACATAGCACGTTTTGGATTAAGCAGGGCAGGAAAAGAACAAGAAAGCAGAGGAGAGAACTCAGATGATTTTCCTTTGAGCTAAATGCTTTGCTTTCCATTGCAATGAGTTTTAGGAGCCTTTGTAGAAGCTGGGTGTGGTGGCACTTGACTCTTATCACCAGATTGAGATAACTGAGTTTTGAGTATGAGGCTAGCCTGGGCTACATACCAATAGCCTGCCTGTCTGTATATGGAAATTGAACATCTGTCCCTCAAGACTTAAACAACCTTCTGTAAAAACCTGCAAAACCCAAAAGCTTAGAAAGTACTATACTGAAAAAATTTACATATTAAAAAAAACACAAACAAAACTTCAAAAGCCTAACCTATGCTAAATAGAACATACATGCTGCCACATTTTTTCTGACATGTCACTACTATCTCCTCTGGTTACTATGACTTCTAAAGCCAAGTTTCTTACTTCAGAGGAAAATGTACATATATTTAACCACTTACTTACTTATTCTGATCAACTTATTTTAGGAAGTAATGGTCTTGAAAACAAGTGAGAAAAATTAAGATTTCATTTTTCAGGATGCTGGAAATTCCATTAAAGACAAAAGTCCCTGCAGGATTAGACATCCACCAACACCCCTTTGAAAACTGAACTGAGCCTTGTCTCTGGAAAACAGTACCTAAAAAAAAAAAAAAAAAGTCACGGGAGGGTTGGTCGGGCAGTTCAGTGGTTATAGTCGCTCTAGCAGAGGACTTTAGTTGGTTTCCCAGTTAAAGGACCTCACTAAGCCTGTAACCTCAGCTCCAGAGGATCAGACACCTTCTTTTGGCTTCTACAGGTACCTGCACACACACCTATTTAAATAAAACTAAAATTAAAAGAAATATTCATAGAGGAAAGGAAGACCTGGAGAGACATCCCCCTCAGTGGTGGTTGGTAGTCCAGTCTCCTTTTCTATCCTTTTTATATACTGCCTTGGATGCAGGATGACACCTAATATAAAATCATCTTTCTAGTCGCTGTGCGCACACACTCTTGGTTCTATTTCGGTATTCATTGGAACAGACAATTTAGGTGATGCACTTGAAATGCTCCCAGAACAAAGGCCAATTTCTGTGAAGGTTCTGAGCATCTTGAGTCTCACCAATACAGAGGGGAGATAAAATCATTCCCCTGTTGTTGTAACATTTACATAACGAAATGTGCCAGATTTACAGAGTCCCCGGGATGAGCCTCAGGAAGCGAGCCCACTGTGTGTACTGATCCACAGCGTGGCTGTAAACAGTTCCCAAGCAGCATCGACAGCAGTAATTGACAGTGAGCGTTGTGGAACATGAAGAGCTGAGAGGTTGCGGGCCTGAGCTCTCAGAACGTGGGTATCTTGGTTCTTCTTCCGAACGCAAATGTGCGGTTGGTCTGTTTGTCTTCCTTAGTCTAGGTTTTGGGATCAGAGCGCGAATCTGTGTACAATCTGACTGCAACCAACCACCTGTTTTCTTCAAATGGAAGTGAGAAGGTCGTCTAAGGACAATGCATTAATCCCTTTGGCATCGGGTAGCCGTTTGCTTGTTTTGTTTTACTTAGAAGAGATGCTTGGAGCTTTGAGTAGAACTGCCTTCCATTTGGACCCGTCACGTGACTCCACCCAGACTCTCAGCGTGCTGTCCAAACACACAGTAGTACTGTAGGAGATTCCAAAGTGCAGAGTAACCCTGAGCCTTGGCTCCCTCTGCCTTTCTCCGGGGATGTTTACACAGTGACGCCGGCTTTAATTGCGCCAATGGTGTCTTGCAGGAGAACTGAGTCCCTCGACCTAGGCAGGAGCAGTGTTCACCTTTAAAGCGTTCCTAACCTCCTGATGAATAATAATCAAACGTGCAAATCCACATATCACAAGAAACGCAGCTCCTGCCCTGCTTCCTTTTCGTGAGCCCAGAGACTGGTTGTTTTGTCTGACGCACAAACTTCCCCTGAAGTTCCTCCACGGTTGGGGGCGCAGTCCTGCCTAAACTTGCTTCTGTCACATTCCACACCCAGGGCAGAGTTCTGCATGTGGGAACACCATGCCCTTGCCCGGGACCTTGTTATGTAATAGCCATAAATGCTCTGGTGTGCCTGTGTGCAAGCTAAGAGGAAGAGGGGAAAGCAAAACTCAGTTTTGAAGCCAGGTGTGGTGACACATAGCCGCAGTGCCAGCAGCCAGATGGCTGAGGCAGAAGGATCGTGAGTTTGAGGGTAGCCTAGGCTACACAGAATGACTCTTGTCTCCAAGTAAACCAACAACAACTACAAAAAAAAAAAAAAAAAAGTCAAACTAAGCCTTGATTTCATTTCTACCCAAAAGAAAGCACTGGGGCACTCTCTCAGTGTGTAAGCTCTGGTGTAAGGCGCCTTCGCCTGTTTTACTGAATGCACGATAAGATCACAGAGGGCGACTGAGGCAGAAAACAGGGTAGGAATTTATAAGCCTTGTTTTAGCCCTGAGTGCAGAAAATTACGGCTGGTTTAAGGTTTTTAATAATCGGCCTTATTAACCGATAGTTGGATTCTAGCTGCTAAGAGACCAACATGCTCATTCAGGTATATCCAGACACGGGAGTCATGGCATTCTGTGACTGGATGGACTCTTCGGTTGGAGGTGGGCGTGGGGTGGAGTGGGAAGAGGGAGGAGGTAAAGGCGCAAAGACCTAAAGTGAAACTGCAAGCATGCTTTGAGGTCAGCTGAAATAAAGCCTGAATATAACTTCACAGATTGGCCCAATAGACAGAGAGGGAAAATACAGTCACAGAGATGCAGCAGTCAGCCTCTTTAGTTAATCCATTCATTTATATGCTGTTTTCATTGTTCATTCACTCACTCACTCACTCATTCATTCACTCACTCATTCATTCACTCATTCATTCACTCATTCATTTGCTCACTGATTCATTCATTCACTCATTCATTCATTTGGTCTGTTTTGCAAGGAAGATCAGACTAGGGATGAGAGTGGACCTTCCTATCTCCTTTGGTGAGCGCTTTCTTCTGAAGTGGTGTGCTTTTTTGTGTTGTAGATAGAGAGACCTTTGATTGTAAACTCAATTTTAGATAGCTATAGATAGTTGGTAGTCACAGCAATTGTTTTTTCTTGAAGATGGATTTCGGGGCTTTAGAGTATAGCTCAGTTAATCCTCATTACTGAAGGGGTGGGAGGAAGAAGAAAAGAAAAGAGAGAGAGAAACAAGGAAAGGAGGAAGGGAGGGAGGAAAGAGAGGAGGGAGGAAGATATCAGGTGTTGGCAATCTAAGAACCTACACTGTAGCCTTTGGTCAAAGAACAAATAAATTAAATAAAATAAATAGATTTAAAGGGGGGGCTGGAGAGATGGCTCAGCGGTTAAGAGCACTGACTGCTCTTCCAGAGGTCCTGAGTTCAATTCCCAGCAACCACACGGTGGCTCACAACCATCTGTAATGAGATTTGGTGCCCTCTTCTGGACTGCAAGCATACGTGCAGACAAAACACTGCCTACATACACACACACACACACACACACACACACATATAAAATAAAAAATATATTTTTAAAAAAGCTGGTGAAAAAATAAAGACAGAATGAAACATGCCCTTGTATTCTTTAGGGTAGCCATCAGCAGACAATCAAAGCCAAAATAAAACAGAGTTGAGCATGATGGTGTAATTCTATGTCCTTGGCGCCCTGGAGGAAGAGGCAGGAGGGTCACAAGTTCAAGGCCAGCCTGGCTGACCAAATAGGACCCTGTTTCAAAACAAACAAACAAAAACAAAAAACTGGAAAAAATCAAATGCTAGCAAAGATATAGCCATGGGCTCATGTGTGTATTACGGGTGAGAATGTACAGAAGTATAATTATTGTGGGAAGTATTATCTAAGTTACCCCCAAATTAAAGATCAAATTAGCATGTGATTTGTCAGCTCCAAATCTACCTAACTGAAAGCAAGCTCGTGAAGAATATTTGCACTGTCTGTATTGTATCATATTCACAATGACTAAGGGGGGACCTAACTGTTAATCGGTAAGAAAATGGATAGAGAAAAGAGGGTGTCTGTGTACAATAAAATATTATTTAACCTTTCAAAAGAATAAAATTCTGATGTGAGCTTCTACATGTAAAAATCTTGAGAATTTTTTTTTTTTTTTTTTGCCTTCTGGAATAAACTAGTTATAAAAATACTTCGGTATTTATTCTCTGTGCAATTGCTGCCATGGTGAAATAGAAATAGAAAATAAAATGGTTGCCATGAACTAGGGCTAATAAAAGAGGGGGAGACTTACTGTTTAACTGCTCTAGTGTTTCAGTTTTACAAGAAGAAAACTTTATAGAGATCAGTAACACTATATAACGATATGCATACTGGGGAGGTTTGAAAGAGAGTGACTTCCATATACTTCCTTTTAACCTATTTTAAATATTTATTATTTATTGGTGTGTGTGTCCATGTCCAAGGTCAGAGGGGTATTGGCTCCCTGAACCTGAAGACCCAGGCAGTTGTGAGTTTGGGCTGAGATTCAAACTCAGGTCCTCTGCAAGAACAGTGTGTGTCCCTAACCATTGAACCATTTCTTCATCCTCAGGCTCATATATTTCTATACTTGGTCCCTGTGTGTGGAACTGCTAGGGAGGGTTTAGGAGGTGTGGCCTTGTTGGAGGAGGTGTGGCCTTGTTAGAGGAGGTGTGACTTTTTTGGAGGAGGTGTGGCCTTGTTGGAGCATGTATACCACTGGATGCTGGCTTTGAGGTTTCAAAAGCCCCTGTCATTCCCTGTTATCTCTCTGTGTCTCATGCTGAATCCAGATGTAAGCTCAGATGATGTTACTGCTGCAGCACCAACCCTGGCTGCCTTCTCCAGTGATGGTTGTAAACTCTAACCATCTAGAGTTGTAATCCCCCAAATTAAATGTTTTCTATTTAAAGGATGTTTGGGTCATGGTGTTTTGTTGCAACAATAGAAAAGTAAATAGACACATATAAATAGCACTGCTATATAAAGTACAGACCTACAGTCAGAAATCAGAGTGATGGATGCTTGTGCTTTTGGTTTTTTCCATCCAGGACCCTATTGGCTGGTACCACCCACAGCAGACAGGTCTTCCAGCTAACCTATCCTACATACGCCCTCAGTGGTATATCCAGAGACTTGGATCCCAGGGCATTCTTGAGCTCATCAAGTTGACAATCAGCACTAACCATCACACCTCCCATGGCTCGTCTACTGAGAGGAAAAGTAAAGTCTTCTCAGTGACCCCAAAGCAGCCCACAGGACTCAGTGTTTCACCCACACCAGTCACCTTGACATGCCTTGAGATCCATGTGCACTGATCTGCGAAGGCTCTCTGATCAACTTCTGTTTAGAACCTCTCCATTACTCGGATAGCCACACTGCTTACTTCTTTGTTATTCAAACCTGTGTTGTGTCACAGTGCGGTGGCTTTCTTTGACTATTCAGGCACACTGAAACCCTCCCTGGTGTGTGTCTGTGTGTGTTTTAAAGAAGTTTAAAGAATTATTTGTACATTTGTACATCTTTGTACATATGCCACAGACATGCATACCACTGGAGGTGAGGCTCAGAGCTGGAGTTAACAGGCAGTTGTGAAACACCTGATGTGGGTCTGGGAACAAAACTTGGACCCTCCACATGAGCAGTACATGCTCTTAACACTGAATCATCTCCAGCTCTAGCGTATTCACCTTGTCTTAGACAAGCTGGCCAGAACAGGAGTGAATGCAGTAGGGCACCTGGTCTAATCAAGACACATACACACTAAATAAACAAATGCACACCTAAGTACGTACGTACATACATACATACATAGAGATGTATGACATACAGATAAAAAAAAAGTAAAGATTTGTGAAGTTCTCCAGAGGGCACTGTGCTGAGGGAGGAGAGGCAGGGAGGGCAGTTACTCGAGGGCCCTTTCCGACTATCCATCTCCAATCTGTTTGTTACCCACAGAGCTTCTGAGGTCCAAAAGTAGACTAAGTGGTGATGTCAAGCCTTGTTCCAGGGGCTCTGCATCCAGCACACTGCCATCTGCAGGGTGGAAGCACATTTTACATGATAAAAGTAGGTGACTCAAATCCCAGCTTCCTGCCCGGACTTGCCCACTGCCATTCTCCTGAGTCCTTCCCTCTGAATAGATTGATGCAATATGGAGCAGATGTGTCCATTCAACTACTTTTAAGTATTTTAGATTTGTTAATACCTGTGTGGATACTTTGATATTTTGCCTGCATGTATGTATATGCACCACGTGCATTCCTAGTAATCTGGGAGGTCAGAAGAGAGTTTTGAGTGCCCTGGAACTGGAGCTTCAGATGGTTGTGAACTTAGCATGTAAGTGCTAAAAAACTAAACATGGATTCTGTAGGTGCTTTTAACCCATTAGTGAGCCATCTCTCCATTCCCATTCAAGTACTTTGAAAGATGGATACCCCAATCAAGTAGACAAGAATGATTGTTATAACCAAGATTCAAATGATCAGAATATATGATAGAGAACTCTATCTCTATATGACTGAGAGATCAGCCTGGGAACTTTGAGATATTCCACCAGGGTCCCCTTCTGCCCCTCCGAGCACATGGAAGAAACAGGTTAGAAAGCACATATGCTGGAAGGGAGGGCTGATTAAGCCCCTGCTACCTCATTCCCTAAAGACCAATCAGTTTAAAAGTCACACTGTTCTGCCAATCACATTGTACCTAATGGCGGCTGCTCTAAAATCCTATATAAGGTCGCTGAATGGGCTCCACGAGGTCACCCTCCTGTCTTGGTAAGTAGAGCGACCTCAGCATGCTGATGAATCAATAAATTTCTCTTGCATTTTGCATCAATCCCCGACTCCATATGTTCACTCAGAGGGTCTCAGACAAGTTAAGACTCCCCAGAGTCTTACAATGACTATTTTTATTTATTCAGCAAACAAGTTGCTGGATATCCAATATTAGGTTGGTTATTAAAATGAATATCTAATTGAATAATTCTGTAACTGGAAGCCTAAGAGTTAAGCATTGTGCTAATCTTATGACCTATTTACAAATTCTATAGAATACATTCTATTTTCTTCACTAAAGAAAAATGAGCCTGGTATGGTGATGCATGCACTTAATCTAAGCACCAGAGGTTGGCAGATCTCTGTGAGTTCTAAGCCAGCCTGGTCTAGATAGTGAGTTCCAGAACACCCAGGGCTATGTAGAAAGACCCTGTCTCAAAAAGAAGAAGAAGAAGAAGAAGAAGAAGAAGAAGAAGAAGAAGAAGAAGAAGAAGAAGAAGAAGAAGAAGAAGAAGAAG
>JADRCH010000091.1:1049746-1118853 GCA_019843965.1 Rhynchomys soricoides
GAACACATAGTAACTGTGCAGTGAACACATAGTAACTGTGCAGTGAATACATGTAACATAAATGCACCGAGGTCTTGTACAATGATGATAACTGTCCAAGTTATTCCATTGAGGTTATCTCCATCCCTGTAAGTATAAAATTTGACAGGTCAGTGGGCTGGGCGTAGGAATATAAAAGACAGATTCATAGCATGTGAACTCTAACGTGAGCTCTCTAAACATTCAAGTAACCATTTCTGTTGCGGCGTGTAGTGCTAGAGATGTGTGAAATTCCAGAACTTCAAGCCAGTACTCTACCTCTGAGCTGTAGTCCCAGCGAAAAGAACATTATTGCAAACCTAAATTTTATCTCTCAGAGCTTGTCTTTTCCTGAAGACAATTGCAGCTAGAGTTTCAGGATACAACAATGAATAAATAACCAACAAGCAAGGAGAGACTAGATGAAGAGCCAAAGCACTTTGCCTTCTAGCTTCCCAAACTGTAAGATTGTAAGCCTGGACCTAAGGGGGACCTTGATGTCCTTTGCCCTGTCCTCTGTAATTTGTTCCTGAGAAGGTGATGAGTGTTACAGTTCCGAGGTCCTCAAGCAGAAAGGACTCATGTGCCAGCTCCCAGGTGAAGCCCGAGGATGAAGTACATCAGCTATAGAAACCTTTCCAACCCAGATATTGTAATAGTATCCAAGAGTAATGCAGTCATAATCTGAGTGGCTTTAACTATCAATTTGACAAAACCTAGAGTTATCTAGGAAGAGTCTCAATGAAGGGATTGTCTAGGTCAAATTGGCTTGTGGGTGTATTTATGGGTCATTGTCTTGATTATGAATCGGGAGAGTGGGTGGCACCATCCCCTGAAGAGGTGAATTTTTCAGAAATCTGAAAAGCTATGTTGCAAGCAGCATCTTTAAGGTTCTGGCTGTACTTCCTTAACCATGAAGTGAGTTCCTTGCTCAGAGGCAATGCTCTGTAGGATGCTGAGCAGGCTAGTCTTTAATTTCCTGCCTTGACTTCCCTCACTGATGGAGAGTCACCTGGAATTGTAAGCCAAATGAGCCTTTCCTCCCTACAGGTAAGGTCTTTTATCACAGAAATAGAAATGAAACCAGAACAGCTCTTTCCTTAGATGATCCATTGAATGCTGAAAGGAGAGACTATTCCTGAACTTACTAATAATGAAAATGAACTTCATGAAGTTGAAGTGTCAAAATGATAGGCTGGAGAGATACTCCACGGTTAAGATTCTCTTGCAGATGACTTGGGTTAGACTCCCAGGACTATACAGTGGCCCTTAACCAGTCTTACGCTCTTTCCAAGAGAACCCATAACTACATCTGATCTCCATAGGCAAGAGCCACCTACATAGTATGCATACATAGGTGCAGGCAAAACACTTACAAGCATATACTACATCTTTGAAAAAATGATAGACACATGATAACTCAGTCTCAGCAGAGAGCTGCAGAGGCATATTGGAAACTCAATGAATGACAAATCTCCTCTCAACAGATGTTATTGGAGGACAGAAGTTTTAAAAAGGTCTGGAATCTTCTCAACAATGATTCTGTGAGTACCCCCACCCCCACCCCACCCTCACCCCACCCCACCCCATTTTTGTGACTGTGACAACTAACTGAAACCTTTTAGAGGAAGATTTATTTCAGCTCATGATCTCAGAAGTCATGGTTGGCTTTGGACTGGTAAGACTGGGCTCCATGGCAAGAGAGGGCACAGTGGAGCCAATCTGCTGATCTCATGGTGTCTGGGAAGCAGAACTAGATAGGAAAGAAAGGACCCGGATAAGACAGAGTCCCCAAACCCAACTCTCATGACCTACTTCTTCCAGCTAGACTCTACCTCCAATGAAGCCATCAAACTGTGAATCTGTGAATAAGGACTAAGGCGGTGTCTTAGTTAGGGTTTACTGCTGCGAACAGACACCATGACCAATGCAAGTCTTATAAAAGACAACATTTAATTGGGGCTGGCTTACAGGTTCAGAGGTTCAGTCCAGTATCATGAAGGCAGGGACATAGTAGCATCCAGGAAGGCAAGGTGCAGGAGAAGTTGAGAGCTCTACATCTTCATCTGAAGGCTGCTAGTTGAAGACTGACTTCTAGGCAGCTAGGGTGAGGGTCTTGAGCTCATGCCTAGACCGACACACCTATGCCTCCTAATAGTGCCACTCGCTGGGCTAAGCATGTTCAAACCATGAGAGACAGATAGATCTAAGCTTCCATTTAGGGTTTCAATCTCAGTACCTTCCTTTAGTCTCCATCATACCTGTTCCACACACAAGGGAGAGAGAGAGTGGCAGAAGTGGAATCCCGAGGACAGAATGTACGGACATTGCTCTATGGGCATTGCTCTGCTGTGAACTGTGCTGCCCTTCAATCCATGCTGGACACCCAAGCTCAAATATGACCAAGTCTGTTCATAGAGTTACTGAGACATAATGGTACCAAGACTAGACCCCAACCAAAGGACTTTGTTTCTATTATAAACGGAGTTTATTTCTAGTTCTCTTCCTCACTTCCACCCAGGCAGCAACCTACAAAGTAGTAAGAGTCCTCATGCAATAGTAAATCACCCAGGAGGTTGATCTTGGGCTTCAAAGGCACTTAATCTATACTATTTTGTTACAGCAGCAATAGCAACAGACTATCACATTCATTTTAAACAGTATGTGTGACTTAGATCAATAATTCTGTTTTAGGAAGTTATTAGCAGTATAAGCTATTCTAGGGGATGGAGAGATGGCTCAGCAGTTAAGAGTGCATATGGGTCTCCCATACAACTTGAGTTTTGTTTTGTTTTTCTTCAAGACCCATGTTAATGAGGCTCACGGTTGCCTATAATTCGATCTGAAAGGGATCCAATGACCTCCCCAGAAGCCCCATGCACACCGACACAAATGTTTGCACACACATACACACAAATAAATAAAAACAAAGTATGTCTTTAAAATAAACAAATAAGCATCATATCAACACACAAGGAAACTCATCACCTCACACTCTCAACCCAACATTCATAGGATATAAATTATTTAATTTCTTTCTTTGCACTTTCCCACCTAGGTCTATACCAACATTGTACTGGGCTCTCTACAAAACAGGTGACTATTCACAGCGTAGATTCTTTACGGTTGAATAATGACAGAATGTGTCGAACAATGACTGTTGACAGTCATCATGAGGACAAATGACAATGGTGTGAGTCAGTGTGTGAGTCACTTTTCCATTCTGACTCCATTCCTGTCTCACCGTCTCCATCCAGTATCGCTTTCCTGCGAGCGACGCTTTGTTTTCCCAACTTTGCCCTGAGCTGGCACTGAGTCTCCAGAGATGAAAATATCTCTCACGTCAGTCCTCCTGCCTCATAACATTCTTAAGCTGTTTCTCCATTTTAGCATTTCAAGGGCCATTCTTTCCCACGGCAGCCTCTGAAAATTGCTTGGGTTTCTGGGGAAAGTGATACCTACCCAGTTGATAATAGAACAAAGAAAATTCTATCCCTCTGTACTGGCCAAAGCAGGCAAATAGTGCATCAGTATCAACAAAAGCTTACTTCAAAAGCCAATTAAAAAAGAAAGACTTACTTACTTTTATATTATGTGTATTAGTGCTTTCCCTTATCTGTGCATTACCTTCATGCAGTGCTCTCTGAGACCAGAAGGGGGCGTTAGGTTCCCTTTGAACTGGAATTGCAAACCAGTTATGTAAGTTTTGGCGTGGAAGACAGATCCTTGCAAGAGCAACCAGTGCTCCCAGCTGCCGAACCATCTCTCTAATCCCTCAACAGTCAATCTTAATGGTGTTCTTTTCTCATGGAAAACTCAAGCAGGAATGTTCTCAGCCCAGAAATTTTTTCCTATGGACTTTGAGTTTGCATTTTAATGTTATTTTTATACCCTGTATGCTGGCTTTCATCTATTATATAAATAGAAAAAAATCAAAATCAACTGGAAGCTAAGTTGAGGAATTGAAATAGAAATTTGGGCGGTGAGGACTGGAGAGAATACAAAAAAACAAAACAAAATAAAAAACAAAAATTAAAAAAAAAAACCAGCAACAAAACAAAACTGTTTTCCCTTGGATAGTTAAGATGGCAGTCATAGCCAGATGTGGTGGTACATGCTTTTAATCACATCACTTAGGGGGCAGAAGCAGAAAGATTTCTGAGTTCTAGGTCAGCTTTGTTTACAGACTGACCTCCAAGACAGCTGTGGCTACACAGAGAAACTTTGACTCAGAGAGAGAGAGAGACAGACAGAGAGACAGAGAGACAGAGAGAGAGAGAGACAGAGAGAAGCAAGCAATGAGGCTTTTTTTATTTGTTCAATTTAGAACTACAGATAATTTGCTTAATGTCTAATGTGCTTTAGACAGAACAGAGATCATGCAATTGGGTATGTGCCGTGTACTTGGAATTAAATTAGTCTCAAATTTAGTATTTTGTTGTGGTCATTGCCGTGCGGAAAAAGATGTCTTTCAGTTCTATAGAAAATTATTTGACTCTATATTAAAATGTAATACAATTGAACGCAGCATAGATATATTTTTTGCTAGTATTTTCAATGTAGACTTTTTTGTTTCTGTTTTTCACTCTGTAGCCATGGCTATCCTGGAACTCATTCTGTAGACTAAGCTGGCCTCGAACTCACAGAGATCCACCTGCCTCTGCCTCCTAAGTGCTTGGATTAAAGGAGTGGGCCACCACTGCCTGGCTTCACTGTAGATTTTTAAAAAGACTCAAGTATGAATCAAAGAACAGGAGCTGGAGAGATAATGATGGCTCAGTGGTTAAGAACACTTGCTGCTCTTGCAGAGGACCCATTTTCAACATCCATATGATGGCTCACAACCATCTATAAATCCAGTTCCAGGGGATCTGAAACTCTTTTCTGGCCTCTGAGGCACCAAGCACACAAGAGATACACATGCATAAATGTATGCAAACATCCATATACATAAAAAAAAATACATTTTAAAATTAGAAAAACATGTTGATTCCTATAGAAGAAGATCAGGAGGATGGTATTCCTTCTAATTTTGGTGAGTAAACCGTGTCCCCTTTGATAGCTTGCAAACTATGGCAATTCCGTGTCACAATACTTTATCCAGGATGAAGCAAATTTAATGTATTGGTGTTTTCCCATTAAAACGAAACTTCCTTTAATATATAAAACTATGACATGAAAATAGTAACTCAGCTTTATCAATACTATCCAAATGATATGTATATTGAAAACTTTTAGAGGAATAAGAGGTTAACAAGCCCTGATCTAAAAGCAAAATAACAACGTTATGAGATTAATTTGTGACAGCGTGGGTGTCACCCACAGCTCCAATCCCAATGATCTCAGGTAGTTTTAGTCTTGGCTGATAAGACTGCTCTTGGTCTTAGAAAATAGCTTTTCCCCACCACCAGTATTTAAGGGGCAAAAGGGAATAATATACACAATTCATTCTCAAGTAGCCCAAATTATGAAAACTGCATATAAATATAGATTGAAAGGTAGATTCTCTTAAATCTTTAAGAAACAGAACATGCCTGTTACTGAAGATTTCCCATCTCCTGTCTCTAATTAGGATCTCCCCCTCCCCCTCCCCCTCCCCCTCCCCCTCCCCGTCTTCCTCCCCCTCCCCCCTCTCCCTCTCCCCAAGTATCTACATGGCCCACTTCCCTAAGACCTAGGTGGAGACAAATAGCTATCACTCATAAAACATATAGACAATGAAAGTCTGTGCCTTCCTTCCCTCTGAGCATCAGATGATCTCAGAGTCCTTTGACTTGCCAGGGCTTTATCCATGTGTAATGGTCAGTTTTTAATGTCAACTTGATTAGAGGAAGAGACTTGAGCTGGGCATTCATGAGACGCATCTTTGGGTATGTGTGTGATGACATTTCTAGAAAGGACTGATTAAGAGAAGAAGACCCACCCCTAATGTGGGTGGCACGGTCCAACCAGAGGAGTTCTGGTACTCCCTGTTGGGGATTGGTTCTAGTGCTTTGATTTAGTTGGGAATCTCCCTGTCCAAATGCTGAAGGTCCTTTCCCCAAATGGTTTTACGATCGATCAATAAAGATGCCAGCCAGCAGCTAATGGCTGGGAAAGGGAGACAGAGATTTGTCTCTTAGATTTGCGAGGGCTAGGTTGCAGGAGAGAGGAGGAGAGGAGAATGATCATGTTTCAGAGGGAGATGGATCGTATTTAGAGCTGCAGAAGGAAAATCATCCGAAATGTAGGTGAAAAGGAATGCGGACGTTGGAAGGGCTGCCCAGAAGCGTCTTGAGCAGCAAAGACTAGGGGGCCGCCCAGAAGGAACAGGGCAGCAAAGATAGATCATGGATTAAGAGGGTGTTGAGTCAGGAGTAGAGGAGAGAAATCTATGATAGCCTGGGTGGAGGATTAGAACTGCCCAACCTTTGAGCTAGCCAAGGCATTTCAAAAATTAGCTAATGTGTGTGTGTCTTTTATTTGTGGATCCAAAGAGTTCCCGGGGAAGCGCGCGACCCCCTGGAAGCTCAGAGCAGTGTAGCTGAACTCACCGCCACAACTCCCATTTTCTATTTCCTGATCCACCCACATGTGAGCAAGCAGCCTTTACGCTTCCACTGTCAGCAGCTCCTGTTACCATGTCCTCCCCACCATGATGAACTGTAACCCCAGACAATGAGTTAAAATAATTTCTTTGCCTTTGATAGGTATTTTGTCAAAGCAAGGAGAAAAGTCATTAATTATACTATTTTCTTTTTCATTTTCTTTTCTTTTCTTTTTTTTTGAGACAGAGTCTCTTTGTAGTCCTGTCTGCCCTGGCCTCATTATAGACCAGGCTGGCCTTGAACTCACAGAGATCTGCCTGCCTCTGCCTCGTAAGTGTACGCTTAGCAGAATTATATCTTTTAAGTTGGGCCAGAGACATGGATCTGCAGTTAAAGGCTAGGCTTACCACCCAAAATTTGTCTTCTCAAAATGTGATTATAGCACACCCCCTTCCCTTGAGAATTAGGTACATGAAAAAGACAGTATAAAATAACATAAGCCACATCCTTCTAAGTATTAATAACAGTATTTATCATGACTAGTCTCAAATTTGGAATCAGAATCACATGGAAAGGTTTTTGAGCTTTCAGTTTAAATTGTTATTTCATGACTCTTCTCTCATGTATATAAATGATTAGGTGCAAAAGCACCCAATTAATGTATATTGAAGTATAAATTCAGTTCTTTGATATATATTTAACACTTTAAAATTAAATTAATGCATTTATTCACTGACAGCCCAGTGTCAGATCCCTCTTCCTCCTTGTACCCCTCACACAGACCCCTTATTCTCCCTCCCTTCTCTGAGGAGGTGGAGCCTTCCTCAGGTGTTAACTCCTCATCAAGTCACTCTCCCACTGAGGCAGACAAGACAGGCCCACTAGAGGAACAGAATCCATAGCCAGGCTGTAACAGATTCAGGGACAGCTCCCGCTCCAGGGAGCTGTATGAAGACCAAGCTGCACTTCTGCTACATATGGGGGGCGGGGGGGAGGCTGGGTTCAGCTTATGTTTGCTCTTTGGTTGGTGGCTCAGTCTCTGGGAGCCCCCTATATTTAATTTTTTAAAAACTATTTAATATGTATATTCCTGAGTGTCTGTGTGTCTGTACCACAGGTGCCCACAGAGGCCAGAAGAGGGCCTCAGATCTCCTGGAACTGGAGTTCTGGGTGGTTGAGAGCCACCAGATATGGATGCTTGGAATCAAATCCAGGACTTCTACAATAGCATCAAGTGATCTAAACCCCTGAGGCATCTCTCTAGCCCCTATACTTGACCTTTGAAAGTTAAGAATTGGTGACTTTTAAAAGTTTGGCAACCAAGAACCATGAATCTGTGCTTCAAGTGTTCTTTCTCCTTGTTTCTGGCATCTCTGGCAGACTCGGCTAATAGAGAGAAATGTTCTCTTCACAAAGGTAGGATTTGGCTTCATAATTCCTGTTCATCCAGCATCCCACACAGTTAGTAATGGACTGTGTGGAGAGGCATGCCAGTGAGAAAGTGATTGTCCATCCTTGAAACAAAGGGAAAAGTTACCAAGTTTAACTGATTTTAAAAAAATCATTCCTTAATTTCTTTCAGTCCTCTCTTGCTGCCATTTTAATCCTCTCTTTCCCTCCCCTGTTTCTTATTTACAAGCTCTGCATCTCTACTTTTAAATTCAAGGTGAGCAGGCAATCATCTTGATGCAGGCAACTGGCTAAGAGAGACTCAGAGACCAAAGCGAGGTGCAGAAATCACCCTTTACAGAAGCAATCAAAGCACAGAGCAGAAAGCCAGAGAAAGACAGTTTAGGCTACGAACACATCTAGGAAATGCAAGATTGGTAATGAAGAATCAAAGTCACCAGAGCTCCCTATCCGGAGGCGTTCATAAGTCTTCGCTCCTATCCTTCTGCCTCATTTCTTCCCCCATGGCAGCCTTGTGGTTATAAAGACCCGAGTCCAGGCTGAGCCAAGAGCGCTCAGTAGGTAGAAAGCACCTAGAGCAAATTCTTGATCGCCCTGCCAGAAAGACGTGCGGGCCTGGTATGCTTGCTAACACTGAGACCTTGCTAGCCAACCACACATACTATCCAACTGCTTTGAATAAAGGACCTGTGGTGCCAAAATGAGTAATTGTGGATACTCAGTGATTACCTGGTTCTTCCATTCCTTCCTGTCTATGTAGTCAGCACTCATGAGGTTGTTTTAGTTCAAATCTAATATCGTCTATCTATCTATCTACCTATCTATCTATCTATCCATCCATCCATCCATCCACCCACCGATCTATCTATCTATCTATCTCCCTCTCCCTCTCCGTCTGTCTCTCTGTCTCTCTGTCTCTGTCTCTGTCTCCCCCTCTCTCTGTCTCTGTCTGTGTCTCTGTCTCTCTGTCTCTGTCTCTCCCTCTCTCTGTCTCTGTCTGTATCTCTGTCTCTCTGTGCCTCTGTCTCTGTCTCTGTCTCTGTCTCTCTGTCTGTGTATGTACACATAACTGATTTCTCCCCTGCTAGTAGAGTGGACTTCAGGGTCTTGTATATTACTCCACATGGGATCTACGTCCTCAGCTCAGAAACCCATATTCTACTTTTGTTTTGAGGCAGGGTCTCACTGTAAATTCATGGGTAGAACTCACTATGTAGACCAGGCTGGCCTGGAACTCACAGAGATCCACCTGTGTCTGTGCCCCAGGAGCTGGGACTAAACTCCTGTGTCACATGCCCAGCCTCAGAATTGGCATTTTCTTAAATGAAACAGCAATATACAAGTAAGTAGTCACTCTTGACATTTTTTCCTCCTCCTAACAGCTCTGGCTGTCTTGGAACTTGCTTTGTAGGCCTGGCTGACATGTGCTACCACCACTGGCTGCTCGTGAATATGAACATGCATGTTGAATCTTATCACATATCTAAAATTAATAATTATAGGCATCCATCAAGAGACAAAATGTAGAAACATAACATTTATTTGTTTGTTTGTTTGTTTGTTTTTGAGACAGGGTTTCTCCATGTAGCCCTGGCTGTCCTGGAACTTACTCTGTAGATCAGGCTGCCTTGAATTCAGAGATTTGCCTGCCTCTGAAATGCATGTTCCACCACCACCTGGCTAGAAACAGGATTTTTAAACTGTTACATGACTTTTTCCATGTCACAGTATCTTAGTTTCTTTCTTTCTTTTGTTTTGCTTTTGTTGTTGTTTTGTTTTTGGTTATAATGTGGAATTTACATGTTAATATTTGTGTACTTTCCCAAATCTTTTAAACTAAATTTCTTTGCTTGATGTTTCTTCTTGCAGATGAATGCCTCCGCTAGACATATGTTGAGTCTTCTTATGAAATTGTTAAGAAAATATCCATTTCTAATCTTTTGTTCTTTTATATAAGGTTTGTTTTACTTTTTGTATGTTTTCAACCATTTTATGGATTTTTTTTTTTTTTTTTGGTCATCAGTTTCCAGCTATTTTGTTTGCTTTAGTAAAACACAGACTTAAAGAGCTTGGGTACTTCTGCTTGTTTTGCCTAGTTACTCTGCCTTGTGACAAACTTTTTCCTTACACAGCATTTATAATGGTTTGAATAGATTTGGTCCCCACAGACTTAAAATGCTTGGTCCATGTGGAGTAGCACTAATTAGGAGGTGTGTCCTTGTTCGAGTAGGTGTGGCCTTGGAGAAGTGTGTCACTGTGGGGCGGGCTTTGAAATCTCCTATGGTCCACTTTACCAGTATCACACTCTCCTGCTGCTGCATGCACATCAAGATGTAGTAGAGCTCTCAGCTCCTCCAGCATCATGTCTGCCATGATACCTACCATGATGACGATAGACTAAGCCTCTCAAACTGTAAGCCATCCCCAGCTAAATGTTTTCCTTTAAAAGAGTTACCATGATCATGGTGTCTCTTCACAGCAATACAACCCTAACTAAAACACATAGAATTCAAATTATAATTATTTATTCTTATGTATTGCGAGGGATCCATTTCTGCCCTGAGTTATAGAGCGGTCTTTACCAAGCAAGGACTTTCATATTTGCTTCTAGAGGAGCCCAGTGATTTCTGTATGAGCTTGGGATTCTATTTTTAAGCAAAAACGTAAACTTGAAGTTCTATAAGTTGATATTTTGAATTCAAATTTTTATGGGAATTGTCACCCTGAGTCCCGCCCTGATAAAATTATTGGGTTGAAATATGGGCTTCTCAGCAATTTCCTTGGGCCGAACAGGAAGTTAAAGCTTCCTCTGGCTTCTGCCTTCTCCACACAGTGCCAGTTCCAGCTCCTTCCACCTTCAGGGCGCTTCTTTTTCTCCAAGATGGCACTGGAAGCTTGACTCCTGACCTTTATTACAGTACCTTTGAACTTCTTTCTTTGTGGATGTCTAAAGGCTGTGAGTTTTCCATTTTGAGTTCACTTTAAACACTTATGTTAATATTAATTATATATTATATACATATTTAATTATAATTTAATATTATAATTATATTAATAATATTAATTTATAATATTAACATCATAATTTAATTATAATATTAAATATATATACATTATATACATATAATATATACATATATATTTAATATATAATATACATGTATAATATATACATAAATACATATTTGATATTAATTACACATTATACATATTTAAATACTTATGTTAATATTAATTATATAAACACGTATGTTATATTAATAATGTTTTAAACACTTATGTTGAATAAGGGCTGAAGCCAGAGCCTGTCACTTCTAGGCAGAAAGACAACTTGGTTTTGCTATCTTATCAACACCTGTTATTCAGATCACCTAAAATACCATTGATCATCATTCTCCTTCTCTCTCTCTTTCTCTCTGGATGGTAGTGTTGTGAATATTATTATTAAAATTAGTTCCATAAGTAATACTATTATATTTAATATTTAAAGACATATTGATGTCTAAGATATTATGTACACATAAGAGGCAAGCATTATGCTGAAACTGAGAGAGACTCATAAAAAAATAACCACAACGCAGGAAGTCCATAAGTGCGGCAGAGATGCGCATGGCTCTTCAGAATAATGCACGTTCCATCTATTATTAAACAAATGACTAAACTTTAAAGAATTGAACAGAATCAGAAGAAGGCATTTTTAGCGGTTGTCATGTAACAGGGGACCCTTCCTGGTTAGCTATGCTAATTGAAATGTACCTTGGAGTATCTAAGAGATGAGGGGAACATTTTCAGAGCGGTAGTGCCTCTTTCAAGTAGAAGTGAAAATATTAGATTGGACAAGGAACTGGGCTGTTGTTGATGGGCGTAAATAGGGAAGGTCAGTCTCATTTTCCAGGTTCGGATGGTAGAAGGAGATTAATACTAGAATGTAAAATAAGGAAAAAGAAATGAGAGGTAACCCCCCCGGGTGGGGGAGTGGTGGGATGCGGCGGGCAGGTATTTAATTTTCGATTTCTCAAAAGTTATATAAATCTGAAGAGAAAGGATATCATTGGGTTAATGTTTAGGGATGAATTTATGAACCACAGTCACTTAAAGTTTGTGTTGGGGTAGCTTCTCCTCAATGTTCGGATCTTCTCATTGGTTATTTAGTTTTCTAGAAGGTAAACCGAACCAGCATACAAGTACCATCTAGTGGTAAAAGAAGGAACCCACAAGGACAACCTTATAAAAGAAATGGAAAAACAACAACAACAACAAAAAAGCCAAAAACCCATATTAACTTTTTTATACTTGCTATTTATAGTATTGTTAACTAATAATAGAAGGCTATGTTCTAATTAGATAGGAAAATAAAGCAGTTTAAAGTCACCACTTTGCTTGATTTTTGGACTAAGAGAACACGAGATAACAGGTTACGAACCAGGATTTATAAATTCTAAAAAATAGAAAATTTCACCCGTGCAACCTCACGTGTTATTTTAGATATAAACCTTGAGGCAAGATCTCTTTGAGTTTGGGGAAAGAGCAGAGGAAAAGGAAGGTCAGTGTAAAACACAAAACAAAATTGGAATCATGAAGACAAACAGAATATTCTCTTTCCATTTTGTAATTTTGTAGCTTGGAGCTGCCCTTGAGATTTTGAGATGGGTGTTCCTCTAGACCTGTCTTCTCAGGTTTGGATTCAGTCAATCACTAATATCCTTCTACAGACCAACGCCTTGACTAGTGACCGTTTTCCACTGTCACTTCCTGTTTCAGAGTCCTCCTCAGACTCCACTGCTTAACAGTTGGTACCGAGTCTGTTTTCTTTCTAAATGCTTACCCTTCATCAAATATGCCCTTCATCAATATTTACCGAATGGGTAGGCAGCTTAATGAAGAGGGCAACCATCACAGAAATGTGCAAATATGGGAAGCCACCACCAGCCAGAGGAAAAAGAAAAACATTTCCAGGAAATTATTAGTAGAAAATGGTTTTGTTCGCTGTGTATGGATTTCCTCTCCACTGTCCATTTGTTTGTAATCTTGAGTGCTCTTTAGTTTTTGGTTACTTAGCTCCTCTCTATTTCATTGATGGGGAAAAAAAGTACACGGTTCATTTCATCATCAGAGATGAAGTCAAATACTACATAGAAAACATCCAGAGCAGCACACAACACAGGTGATGTGCAGAACAAATTTATTCCATTATTTCACACAGCTTGTTTCTTCAGCTCTTGGGAGCAGACAGTCAGATAGGGCAGCTACTTTACAAATGATGATGATGATGAGGAGGAGGAGGAGGAGGAGGAGGAGGAGAAGGAGGAGGAGGAGGAGGAGGAGGAAAAGGAAGAGGAGGAGAAGGAGGAAGAGGAGGAGGAGGAAGAGGAGGAAGAGGAAGAGGAGGAGGAGGAAGAGGAGGAGGAGGAGGAAGAGGAGGAGAAGGAGGAAGAGGAGGAAGAAGAAGAACAAGGGGAAGTTGTGAGTGGTTGGTTAAATGAGAGAACATTTATTAAAATGTTTCTGATACAACGTTTCCAGGATATTTGAGTAGTAGGTTCACTGTCCTTTCTACAGCATTGTGTTTATTGGCTAATGGAAGAAAAGCAGCAAAGAAGTGGCATTTGATTCCAAAAGATCACAGTGTTGCAATGCAGACAGCGAAAGCTATCCTGACAATTACAAGGACCTGAACCGGAGAGACCTGAACCAGAGAGACTGCAAGGAAGCTTGATAATCTTACAGGGGATCTGACTTTGTTTCCCAGCACCCATTGGTTAGCTGACAACTCTGTGTGACTCTAGATCCAAGGGATCTAACACACTTTCTTGGGCTCTGTGGGTACACACACACACACACACACACACACACACACACCTTTAAAAACCTGTCCATTAGTTTCTACTAAGGGTCCATTAGTTTTCTATTGCTATCATAACGAATTGCCATAACCTTGGTGATTGAAAACAATGCCACTGTTTTGTTTTACAGCCTTAAATTTTGAAGTCTAACACATCCGGGGCTCCGGAATGAAATCAGATGTTAATTATAGATTCTCTTCCCATCTAGAAGCTCTACAGGAGAGTTTGTTTCCTTGTGGTTTCAGCTTCTAGGGTCACATGAATTCCACCCTTTATCTTCACGGGCCACATGGTGGATCAAGTTCCCATCAAGTTCCCATACTGAATCTCTCTCCCCTCCCCTCCCCTTCTATCAGTGTGTGTGTGTGTGTGTGTGTGTGTGTGTGTGTTAATTTATTTATTTGTATTTATGTACATTGGTGTTTTGCCTGCAGGTATGTCTGTTTGGGGGTGTCAGAGCCCCTGGAACTGGAGTTAAACAGTTGTGAGCTGCCATATGTGTGCTGAGAATTGAACCTGGGTCCTCTGGAAGACCAACCAATGCTCTTAATCATTGAGCCATCTCTCCAGGTCCTCCCAACCCCCAAATCAGGATATATTTAAGAACCAGAACCACTTAAAGTTTAAGTCAGGCAGTCTTTTTTCCTTCTTTTAAAATTTTATTTATTTATTATTTATGTGGGGGTTTGTCTGCATGTAAGTATGCACAGCACAAGAAGGAATTAGATCTCATAGTATTATAGTTACAGATGGCTGTGAGCCACCATGTGGATGCTAGGAATTGAACACAGGACCTCTGGAAGAGCAGCCAGTGCTCTTAACCTCTGAGCCATCTCTCCAGTCCCCCAATTTCCTTTTCTTAAAGTCTTGGTTCTCTGTTTCATTATCTTCAACACTTTCCTCAGCTTCCTCTCCCTTTTAGGGACCTTTTTAATGATACTGAGCCCAGAGGATAAGCCTGCGTCTTACGACCAGTTGATTACTAACTTTAATTCCACCTACAATACTAACTAATGACACCTTGCTTTGTTCCCAGGATTAGGATACCAACGTTTTTAGTGATTCATTATTCTGCTTCGTATATGTAGGGGGTGGGGTAATAAATTCTCAGGGAACAGTGGGTCCAGTGTAGCTGCAAATACTACTGGATATTGGTTCCCACCAATCTTGTCTGCTAGCTGTGCCTGGTGGCTTGTACTTTTTTTTTTTTTTAAACTAATTTATTTATTTTATGTATGGGAGTATGTACACTGTAGCTGGATCCCATTACAGATGCTTATGAGCCACCATGTGATTGCTGGGAATTGAACTCAGGACCTCTGCAAGAGCAGTCAGTGCTCTTAACCACTGAGCCACCCCTACAGTCCCCCAATTGTGCCTTTTATTGTTCTGACTTCCCTTCCCCAGTGCTACAACGGTAAAAGTTTCAGAGGTTGACACATACATGAGGTTAAGCTAGCGAGTCCGAGTCCAGCCAATCCTGTGGCAGGAAACCCTGCTTCACACAACACCACCAACCACAAAATGTCAGCGTGCATACATAGAGTAAAACCCCTGACTGTTTTGTACCTGGTAAACACAAATCCACACTATTCTGCACCTGTGCAGTTTTCTTGTTTAACTTGAACGTAGGCATTCTCATACGGTTCAGTTACATTTTGTCTTCTAGCTCAGAGTTCAGCGTTCAAAACAATATCATTTTCTATTTCGGTCTTTAATCATATTTTTGATGCTATGTAGTTTTTGTTTCATCCTTGGATTTGATCAGAAAGAATTCTGTGGGTTTTGTCTGTGTAATTTATTAAATAAACTATACAAGAAAACTAAGGCACAATGATTCCACTAACGTTGAATTTGTCTAATGATTTAAACACTTAATTTGGGGTCTTTCTCATAAAAAATATGAAGGATAATAAATAATTTATTAATTTATGTCCTGCTTATAAGGTTTTGCACTAACTCAAGGTTACATAAGCAAGTGTAGTTTATTTTAGTTTGTCTTGTTTTTAGTGATCCCTGAAGTGTTTAATGATCTATTCTGACGTTACACTGCTCTGATCAGAGTTTTCAGGGTCTACCCTTTTCTGTGATCTGCTGTCTTTCACATTTTATAGTCTCTCGGAACTTACCAGCCACGGGTCTCCGGTTACCTGTAAACAGCTGAGGGATGTAATTTGTGCCTGGAAACATGAACTTATTTGAAACAGATAGGTGTCCTCTTACGGTCCCTCTTCAGTTTCAGTTATCCTTCCGTGTTTCAGTTGTACCAATTTAAAGTCCATCTCCTTTCCCAAAGTAGGAAGGGAAATTCAAATGAGCCAAGCCTGTCTCGACCCTTGCCCCTCTGTCAATCGCTACTTCTGTTTCTAAATGCCTAGGGAGGCTTCCCTTCTCTCTACTTTCTAGTATGTTCTCATGAAACGGGTCCTTCCATCTTTTCTTTTTGAAATTACCAGGTAGCTCTAGCTCTTGACAATTTGTTCTACATGATTTGGCAATGAAACAACCTTTATCTCCCATTGGTCGCTGGGTTTTTCGTTATTGTTTTTGTTTCTGAGATTGGTTTTCAACAGCTGACATACTGATTTCCACCACACAGGCTCAAGACAACTCTCTCCCAGCTTTCTGAGGTCTCAGACTATATAAGTTCCTTTTGTTTCACCAGAAAAAGTTTATTATGTAGAGATAGGATCTCTTTCTCTCTATAAACTCAGTTGACCTTGGCCTTCAGATCCTCCTGCTTCAGTTTCTAGACTGCTGGGTTTAGGCATGCCTGCTTTTCAAATACCAGGCACTACCCAGCTTGGTTGCAAAAGCCTTTAGCACAATCTTAGCATTTGGGTGCTAGAAGCAGGTTGATCAGGAATTGAAGTCCTGATTTGCTTATTGTACTGTCTGGTTTTGTGTGTCAACTTGACACAAGCTGGAGTTATCAGAGAAAAAGGAGTTTCAGTTGAGAAAATGCCTCCATGAGATCCAGCTGTTAGGCATTTTCTCAATCAGTGATCAGCAGGGGAGGGCTCTTTGTGGGTACCATCTGTGGGCTGGTAGTCTTGGGTTCTATAAGAAAGCCAGCTGAGCAAGCCAGGGGAAGCAGATCAGTCAGAAACAACCCTCCATGGCCTCTGCATCAGCTCCTGCTTCCTGACCTGCTTGAGTTCCAGTCCTGACTTCCTCTGGTGATGAACAGCAATGTGGAAGTGTAAGCTGAATAAACCCTTTCCTCTCCAACTTGCTTGTTGGTCATGATGTTTGTGCAGGAATAGAAATCCTGACTAAGACACTTATGTAGGGTGTTTCAGGCCTGCCTGAGGTGTAGGAGACTTTGGTTCAAAAAAAAAAATTAAAAATTTAAATCATTACAAATCAACAGCCAACCAAACTCCAGACACATGGCAAATACTTGTTGGGTGACCAGATTTTAAACATTGATTTGACTTTATAGTTTCACACAGCAATCTCTTTGTCAGCTTTTTTTTTTTTAAATCTCCCTGTTTAGAGAAACAAAAAGGATGAAATACTCATTTTGAAAAAGGAACAATTGTGGCAACAATCATAATATTAACAGCAAGAAAGATATCAAACTGGAAATTCCCGTCAGCACTCATTCCTTTGGCTGCCTCCCCTAGCAACTGCCCAGGACCATCAATCACTTCTTGGGTCATTTAACAATCATTTCAGCCAGAGTTACTATGATAGTCAAGGATTCCAGTGTTACAGGTACTTGACTCTTTTTCTACATTGATAGCCTAGTCTGATTTTTATTTTTGTTTTTTGGTCACACATTGTGCTAAATCAAAAACACCTATTTGAACAAAATTCAAATTATAGCTAAAATTATTCTAAAAGCCATAGTCCTTCTCTTGGCACCTCTCTTAACTTTCAGAAATGGCTAATAATAATAATAATAATAATAATAATAATGTTTAATAAGATTTTAAAATGGTACATATTGTTCCCAACATACCGTTAATAATGTGAAATAATACGATGTTATGATTTACTATACATATCAGACACAAAGTTGTTATAAAAAAAAAGGCAATTTCTTTTTTGTTTTTCGAGACAGGGTTTCTCTGTGTAGCCCTGGCTGTCCTGGAACTCACTCTGTAGACCAGGCTGGCCTCAAACTCAGAAATCCGGCTGCCTCTGCCTCCCAAGTGCTGGGATTAAAGGCGTGCGCCACCACTGCCTGGCACAATTTCTTAAAAGAAGCATTTAGTTGGGGTCTTGCTTACAGTTTTGGAAGGTTAGTCAGCTAGCATCATGGTGGAAACATGGCAGCAGGCAGCCAGGCATGGCACTGGAACAGTAGCTGAGGACTCATATCTGATCTTCCAGTTACAGGCAGGGAGAGAGAGTACCCTGAGGCTATTGTGGGCTTTTGAAACCTCGAAGCCTGTCCCACTGACACACCTCCTCCAAGAAAGCCTCACCTCCCAAACCTTCCCCAAAGGGTTCCTCCGATAGTGAACCAAACATTCAAATATACAATCCTACGGAGGCCATTTTCATTTGCCCCACCACGAATGATTTAGTAATCTTAATTTTAGCGAAATGGTCTAGAAAAATCCATTTAAATAAGTCTTTGGTGTCTAGCAAACAAAAGCAGTGACACACATTGCCATTGTTCATCAGGTTGTAAGTTAATAGTCTGTGTAGCAAGATTTGTTCTCTTACTCTACATTACGTATTGGTGAGAATTGTGGCCCACAGTTAATTTCCTACAGCCACCGAGCTTCTTAAATACCAAGCTGCAGTGCCTATGATCTATGAACTCCCGTGTGGTTCATTTGTCTATAAGGTCTATTAATGAGATGTGGGGATTTCAGTTGCCACCATGACAACCAAGATGTGCGCATAGCTTGTTTCTATCTCCTAGATACAGAAATGCAGAAGGAAACATCTCTCTCTCTAGCTGCTGTTTAACTATTGAAACCTGGTAATTGTGGGAATGTGGAGAGACACTATGTGACCAGACCTGGTAATTGTGGGAATGTAGGTAGACAGCGTATGACCAGCGTGCTTACAAGATACAGTCTGATAAATAGCTTGCTTAGAGGCAGTAAAATATGTCATAACATACATTAATTTGTAGCAATCTTTTTATTTAAAATATCTTTGTGTTCTATGTTATTCTCACAAGCCTATAACCTTGTTGTCCATTTTATAAGTTGTGTGTGTGTGTGTGTGTGTGTGTGTGTGTGTGTTTTGCTGGGGATTAAAGCCAGGACCTTGTGCAATCTAGGCAAGCAGTCTGTCACTGAACTACGAGGCCAGCCCTGTAATATAATTTTAATGTTTTCTGTTTCTATGGGTAAAATTCTGTTGGGTGACTAAGGATATTTTGTGAAGCTAAAAATATTTACATACTCTTTCTTGTAGGTGTTTTCTCTCATCAGTAGTATTATTAGCAGTATTTACCATGGTCTATGATTCATGAGACCTGAAAATTTAAATTGGTGTAAGAAAGAGCTCTTAACTTCAGGCTACTTATGATGTCGCTGAGAGATTAGCATGTTAGACAGTGAAAGGGGTAAGATGGTTCGGAGTGGGGTGTTTGAGAGGAAAGATATCATTATGTCAGGATGAGGAGAAATGCAAGTATATTTACCGCATGATAGGGAACACATGCATGCAGGCAAAATGCCCACATGCATAATAAAGCAGAGCACATTCTACAGACTTCGTTTTGAATTTGAGAAGTACACACACACACACACACACACAAATATGTATGAATGATGTTCACATTCACAGAGCTGAAAACGTTTTCCAAAATAACTGTGTAACACAGCACTGAGGACTGCATACACAAGACGCCTTCAAGATCAAGCCAGCAAAAATTCCAGCATGAATGGTGCGTGTGCATGTGCGTGTGTGTGCGTGTGCGTGTGCGTGTGTGTGTGATGAATTGGCAGTTTGTGGCTTCTGGATAAGAAAGGATTAAGGATGTGTAATTTTGGTATTGTGAACTTTACTTTGCAATACTTTTGGCCATTGTTTTGATCACTTTGGGTAACGAAACTCCGAACATCTGTTTGCATTTTAAGTAAAAATTAAGTGTGGTATACAGTCTCTGCCAGAAGTCAACACTTGCAGATTTTTAAGAGGATATTTGAAGGAACCGGAAGGATGTGCAGGATGGCAGTCTGAAGCTGGAGAGGGGAAGGCAATATTTACCGAAAGGAGGATGCTGAGGCAGGAGGTAGTGGGAGACTGTAAAATTTGTGAGACTGTGGAAATTTTAAAAAAACTGCTGCCTTCCTTGAGAACCTAAACTCCTGACCTTGGGGGGTTGCCAGATGTTCTGAACGCGCGGACATTTCTAAGAAGAGCCCTCTCTAATGGCACCAAGGCCAGCCTGCTATCACCCCCCAGCCCTCCCTAACCACCAGCCTGCTATCTCCCGAGCCCTCTCTAATGGCTCCAAGACCAGCCTGCTATCACCCCAAGACACCTGGCACGAGCCAATTAAACTCCAGCACTAATGAAAAGTTCCTAACCCCTAAACCCCCACCCCGCTTGCGGTTTTCAAGCTTAAAAGCTGAGCATTTCTGCTGTTCGGGGCTCCACACGACTCTCCTGCGTGAGGACAGTGTTGAGCCCCAGCGCGGGTTGGTATCCCGAATAAAGCCTAATGCTAATTGCATCGAGCCGCGTCTTGGATGGTCATTGGGGTTGCGCATCGCCCGGGAGCCCAACAGTAGGAGTGTCAGACTTTTATCAACTCTTTAAATACAAGGAAACAGAGGCAAATGGGAGGGTGGAGAACCAAGGCCGTCCTTCAGGAGGCTACAGGAGTCTCCTCATACCCATCGAGCCTCCGTCGAGGGTGGGGCGAGCTCCCCAGGAGGCTCTGAACATCTGAGCTAAGGTCAGCCGGACAGGCCGAGTCCGCTGGGACCTGGCCGCTGCGCTTACCTCTGTCGGAGCCCCGCCCACCCGGAGTCCCGCCCCCTAAGCGCGCTCCCGTCTCGAGTTCCAGGAGCACGCGTGTTACGCACGCCCCGCCCTCAGGTGCATTCAGGGGCGGGCAGGGGGCGTGGCTTCGGCGGCGCGCGCGGCTCTCTGGGCGTAGCGGGACGGCGGGCACGCGCGCGCTCGGCCTCGGAGACCGCGTCTCCGCGCAGAATTTTCAAGCTCCGTCACTTACCGCGGTCACTGCAGGTAAACTCGCGGCGAGAGCCCGACGGCGCTGCGGCTGCGACGCCGGGGTGAGGAGACGCCGAGGCCCGCGGCGCTCGAGGCGCTCGCCATTCGCGTCTGTGGAGAGAGGTGACGCGGCGGCGGGGACGCGGGGACGGCGGGGACGGCGGGGACGGCCGAGCAGCTGGGGGCCGAGGAGAGGGTGTGGCGGGCCGCGGGGAGCCGGAGGATGCTGGCGGGTGGCAGGCGCTGACAGACAGGGATCTCCGGCCCTGGGGCTGGCGACATCCTCAGAACTTCGTGAGAGGCAGAAGGAAAAGAAAGGACAAACGGAAATTAAATAAAACCCCAAACCAAACCGAAGCCAGTTTTCCTTCTGAGGGCTCAAGAGCATCGCCCTGCTTGGGAGGCAGATGGGTTAGCGAATCATGTGTGACCAGAGGACTCGGGGTGAGAGGAAAAGCCGCAGAGCTCGTGACATGGTTTTGGGGTTGAAAATATCTGAATTCCCCAAACATAACTAACGAAGATTCCCGGGCGCGGAGAGGGTTCAGGGAGGAGGAGAAAGCAAGGTACATGGGGAGCAGCGGCCTCTGTTTGGGGCGGTCGGAGCTGAGGGTTTTCGTCCCAGCTCTCTAAAGCTTGGCTTTCTGTTTTCAAAGAATCAAGTCTGAGGACAAAAATTAAGGACATTCTAGAGCCCAAGATGAGGCAAGATCCTGGCTCAGGGCCAGGGTCAGTATTCATCTTGACAGCAGCCCTGAAGTTGGAGCTGGTACTCTGTGTGGGAAATGGGTCTTAAAGAGGTTAAATAACTTTATTAAGGTCCCAGCAGGGTCAAAAATGAGGTGCCGCGAATTTCTCTCGGAGATTCCAGACTCTTTAATCCTGGTGCTTTCCTCACTATATTTTATGTTTGTCCAGAGAACACTTTTATGTATCGCCAGAGAAGATTCAATAAACATTACGAGGACACTTTGTGTGTGTTTACCCTGAAAGCAGACTTAAGAGACAATGATCTTTGAACGTGGGTCATTTAATCGAATGTGTTCTTGATAATGCAAAACTCCCAATTATATTGAACGTAGGGAAATCTTAAATTTTGTATAAATTTATTAGCCCGTTACATGTTTATTGTCTTTTACATTCCAGATAATAATTTTGTTTCTAAAGTTCCTGCATAAATATAGTATGTAATATCTGCCGTTGAGTTTAATTGAAAGAGTAATTATGAAAAGCAGTTCATAATAATATAAATTGTAGTCTTCACTAGTGTGTAAATTAGACTGGGAATAGTTTTACGTGCAAACTGGAAACTTTTATACATCACGAACTTTATACTTTTATAAATATTATGTATAAGAAAAGCTATTAGCTAACTTACCATGTGGGTGCTGTTACATCGTTTTTCTCCAGCAAGACATACTGTCATAAAATTTAGGTTAAACTTTATTGGCATTAGTATTTTGCTTTATTCTGTCACTACTTTTGGTAAATTTTAAAAGATCAGTGAAGAAAGCATTTAAGATGCTTTCTGTAAAGTTTAAAGGTTTATTATATCCATTTTAAAATCTGTAAAGTAGTGGGATAGGTTTTCCTTTCAGTGCATTGCTGGATAGATGAGCAGCTCCTTTCAAAAAACTAAATCTTAATTTAAAGGTATAGTTAAAACCGGATTGCATTTACGTTTCTGTGGTTTAGAGCTCTAGGGGGAATGGAGTCTCTAGGCTGCTGTGCACCTTGTTTAAAATGTAAATCATTGGAGGCACAGATGTAAGCGAATGGATGGAACAGTGGAGACATTTCTTTTGATTGTTGCTGTTTTCTCAGCGAAGTAGGAATCTAGATTGAAGTTTGGAAGTCAGTGTTAGAGGTGGGAATGTAGGAGTTTTGAGGATTGGGGAAGTGAATGGACTTCTAAAGTGTGGACAGTGAAGCTTCTCCCTTGGGTGGAAAGGTACAGAGGAGGCTTGGAGGTGCCGCTTGGGAGTGCACAGAATCAGTGCTTCATATTGCATACAAGGCGATTCACAGCCTGTTTTCAGTTCTGTCTTTACCTTGCTGTCTAGGGCAGACACCTATGCTCTGCCACATTCCAGGGTGTTGGCTGCCTCCACTGGGTTATGGATAGATCTCTGTTGTATACAGATCAAGTCTTTTGGGAATTCAGCTTCTCCATAGTTTTCTCTCTGCTTAGAAATTATTTTCTGGGAACTGGAGAGATGGCTCAGAGGTTAAGTGCACTGGCTGCTCTTCCAGAGGTCCTGAGTTCAATTCCCAGCAACCACATGGTGGCTCACAGCCATCTACAAGTGGATCTGAGGCCCTCTTCTGGCCTGTGGGCATCCATGCAGACAGAGCACTGTATACATAATAAATAAATAAATGGTTTTTAAAAAAAAAAGAAATTATTTTCTAACTCTTTCCCTCGACTGGAATTACAGTATTACATTTAATTTGATTTATATTAAGTTAGTGATAGTAGGATACTTCCCCCCCCCCCCCCCCGTTTTGTGCAGACATTCTTTAGAATGTGTTAGAAAAGTGGTCTGCTTTTCCCACTTACGTCCTTCTCCTATAACTGATCAAAGGAATTAGTGAATCTTTTTGGATGAAGAGAAAAGCTTTGAAGACTGAGTAGAGTCTGTCTCTGCTTGAATTTGCCCCTCCTAGCACAAAGTGGTCCAAGACAGACAGCACATGTATGAAGCAGCAGGGGTGTATTCCAACACAACTTCATACCGTGTATGGAGACCCTGAGATTTGAATTTTATGTTTTCACTGGTCAACAGTTACTGCTATTTGTTTTTCCCTTTTCCTCCATCACTTAAAAAAAAATGTGGATATTTGCCAGGTAGGTAGATCTCTGGGAGTTGACAGCCATCAAGGGCTTCACAGTGAAACCTTGTCTCATTCCCCTTCTCCCACTCCCACACGTTGTTAACTCTTGGATGGCGCAGAGCAAGGTGTGGGCCGGACATGGACACCACTACCTTTTCCGTCTTAGCTTTCCAGACCTTTAATCTATGAGGACTCTCAGGAAAAGACTTGATAAAGAAAACTGTATTAAGATAATTACTGTCAGTGGTGTCAGAAAAGCAAACAGAAATAAGACACTTAGTTTTCATTAAGGATCTTATGGGTTAGGGTCAGGACAAAGACATAGAAATGGTAATCCACTGTGTTAGCTAATTACAGTCGGATGTACTTAGTATAAAGGGGAATAAAGCAGTGGTAATTAGCTTTGCTGAGTTGGCCAGAAATGACCTCAGTCATCTTTTGGAAGTACAGAACATATTTTCAGTTGAGAGCCTTTCCAAGAATCTCAGACATGCTAAGATCATTGACCACTTCATATCAGCAAATAGCTCTGAATGTAAAGATTGCTCAGTTTTTTTTGTATGATCTAATCTTACTTCCTACCTCATAGAAGTAAACACGTAGTTAAAAATGAGCTCTGCATAATAAATTTTAATTTCAAGGTGATTTTACCTCTTGCAAAATAAAATGATGTTGTTATTCCAAAATACCTGATACATTGTTGCTGAAGGTGTGGGGCAGAGGTAATGGTAATTTTAGATAGCTAGAGATTTTTTTTAATGAAGAATCTCTTAAAAGCACATTTTAAACAAAGGCAGTTAATAAAATGATAGAATTCTCTTACATTTAAAAAATACTTTGTAACTTCCAAATTTCTCAGTTAGTAAACATTCTCGGTCCAGTGAGATGGCTTAGTAGCTAAACGTATTTGGTGGCCAAGCCTAAAAATCTTGAGTTCAGTCCCTTAAACCCACATGAGGAAGGAGGGAACCAGCTCCCAGCACATGAACACACAAACATACACACATAGCATCTAAATAAGCATACACACATAGTAAATAAACAAAGTTTTATAATGTTTCTGATTTTCTGGTAGTTGGCTTGTGAAATGCTTTATTTTTAAACTCGATTACTTCTATATTAGCAATGAAAGGTTACTTTAGTAGACTTTCAGATTTTCTTTCTTTCTCTCTTTTCTTTTTTTAAAGATTTATTTATTTTATGTGAGTACATCACTGTCTTCAGACACACCAGAAGAAGGCATCAGATCCCATTACAGATGGTTGTGAGCCTCCATGTGGTTGCTGGGAATTGAACTCAGGACCTCTGGAAGAACAGTCAGTGCTCTTAACCACTGAACCATCTGTCCAGCCCCCTCAGTTTTCTTTTTACACTTTGTAAGAGTCCTTGTCACTACTGTCAGGCTTTACTAACGTGAATGGATAGAAGCTCAAAAATATTGAAATATAATATTTTCCACACAATTAGACCTGCTTTTCAATAATAAAATTATGGAATCCTGGCCAGTCACCATAGTGATTCCTGTGTGTTCATCTGTAACGGATTTTGCACTTCATTGTTTTCTTCTCTTTGTTCTTTATTGTCATCCTCCTCTGTTCTGGTGGAGTCTCTTGATTCAGTTTTACTTCTGGTTTACCATTTTGTCTTTAGCGGCTGTTGACACTATTTATAGAGGCCCTGTCTCTGCTAATTTCATTTCCATCAGTTTTCCTTTATTTACCCTATTGTTCTTCCAATAATGTGATATTGTTTATTATTCATTTATTGGCTCTACTACTTTTATATGTAGTATTGATCAACATCTATAATTAATCACTTGCCTTGTACCAGGATTTCAGTTTTACATGTACCAATTCATTTAGTCATTTTAAGGACCCCAAGTAGGCACCTTAATTGTTTTACAAATGGCAAATGGAGACAAAACAGTTCAAGAACTTTTCTAACATCTCATAGCTGTGAAATGACAGAGGCAGAATTCATGCTAGTTGGTTTGATTATAGAGATCACATTCTTTTTTTGTTTTTGTTTGTTTTTGAGACAGGGTTTCTCTGTATAGCCCTGGCTGTCCTGGAACTCACTCTGTAGACCAGGCTGGCCTCGAACTCAGAAATCCACCTGCCTCTGCCTCCCAAGTGCTGGGATTAAAGGCGTGTGCCACCACTGCCCGGCTTAGAGATCACATTCTTAACCACTGTATTATACCACTACTTCAGGCACCAGTAATCATTATACTTGTTGATTTTGGTGCCTTTGTTTTGTTGGTTAAGATGCTTTTGGTTGAAAAAAATTAATTATGGGAAGATAATTGAGCATCACCCCAAGGAAGAAAGACCAAATTTGAGCATAATATGAATTTCCCATTAGGGGCTCGAGCGATGACTCAGCCGTTAAGAGCATTAGCTGTTCTTCCAGAGGTCCTGAGTTCAATTCCCAGCAACCACATGGTGGCTCACAACCATCTGTAATGGGATCCGATGCCCTCCTCTAGTGTGTCTGAAGACAGTTACAGTGTACTCATACACATAAAACAAATCTTTATATAACCTAATGGCAGAAAAGTGATATTGTCATAGATGTTGTCTTTAAGGTAAATTCAGTTCCTATGACTTTTCAATCTCTTGACTCCTGACTACTAGTTCCATACTACTAGACGAAGATATAGTAACTGCAACTCAAGAGGTAGTTGTAGAGAGGAGATGGAGGTGGGGATGTGTTTGCTGTGGAGATGATGGGTGGGAAATTTGATTTAGGTTTTTTGTTAGTTGTTTTTATTATTATTATTATTATTATTATTATTATTATTATTGTTGTTGTTGTTGTTATTGTTAGACAGATATGGTCACTTTATGTAGCCCTGGCTGACCTGGAACTCGCTGTGTAGACCAGGCTTGCCTCTAACTCAGAGACCTGCCCACCTCTGCTGGGATTAAAGACACGGTCCACCTACGCAGCCTGGATTTAGTTTTTGTTTTAAAAAGTTCTCACTAGGTGTGAAGTGCATAGCTAGGCTTGTGAAGAACTTCAGACAAGAGACTCAAGTTTGAATTCAGGCAACAGATCAAAGAAGTAATAATATGAATCCAGCTAGTCTGTGGAGAATTTGGTATCTAAAAATGGAGTGCTAAGCATTCAGTTTGAATTAATAATTTAGTGGTATTTAGTAAGTTGTGTTTTGGCAGACAACATGGGAATGTTCATGCTGAGTTGGGTGTTGTTTCTGTTACCTTAGAATGACTGGCTTTTTCTTCTTTTTATTTTTCTTTGTCTTTTATTATTAGTATTTTGGCACAAAGATGATTATCAGTGTACTCTTCTTGCTTTTGTTGTGCTGTTTCTAGTTCCTTCTAATACCTTTACAATATGTTATTGTTTTTCCCATGTAAGTAATTGTATATTAGTGACAAAGTAAAAGTTGTAATTTCATTGCTAATTTAAAAAGCTCTAGGCTAATTACTTTTCTTTGCACATAAAAAGTTAACTTTTAATAATGAATGTTTACTCTGGAGAAGACAAACTGCTTCTAAAAGGTTCTTTGTTTTTTTAAATTTTAGTGGACATGGTCAGAACCCAGAACAGATTGTCTTTGTTTTGGAGAGGATTCACATCAGTGGCCTCCATTGCGTAGGTTTACGTAAAACAAGGCAGCGATGGTTGCTTTGGCAGGGTTAACAAGGAAACCTTGGGTTTTTTGTTTGTTTGTTTGTTTTTGTTTGCTTTGTTTTATCAGTTTTAACAATTTCAAGGAAAAAATATATATCGTACTTCAGTCATGTTCAATCGTGTTCATGATCTTCTCTTAGTTTCTTGCCCTTTCATTAAACTCCTTCCTAACAAGAGCCTTCTTATTTTTGTGTTACAAACAAACAAACAAACAAACAAAATCAAACCAGAAAAAAAAAAACTTTTATTTTTGTAGTGCAGTACATTTAATTAGGGCTACCTGCCTGAGCATGGGTGAATGGGTGGGGGCTTTTTTACCTTAGTAAGGAAATGGCCACACCACTAAAGAATATGACACCCCCGTCCCGTCCATTAACTGTTTATGACTCCTCAGGGAGGGGCATGGTTCCCCTAAGCCGATAGTCATACTATTCTATGGGCATAAACATAGTTATTTAGACGTTAGTTTGAGACACACATCATGTCCATTTAGCAAAACAACTGTAGTTGTTTTCCCTGTAGGGCCCAAGATTTCCCTAGGTGCTTTCAGTGGGTTTACAGTATCAGGTGTGAATTCCCTTCTGGTGTGGATTTCATGATTGCTTACCTCTGGAACAGACTTGCCACTCCGCCCCAGTTATGCCATCGACTCCCTTGTTTGGGTAGCTGGTAGGGTTGCAGGCAGAGTGTGCAGCTGAGTGATTTTATTGACAGTTTTACCCCAGCTCTGGGAGGGCTAGCCATCAGTCGGGGAGGAGGGAGCTTCCAGTCTAGTTTAAATGGATTTCTCTGTGTCTCCTAGAAGATCACTACCTACTTTGAAGTTTTTGTCAATTTTTTAAAAATTTGTGGGTCGGAACTTTAGTCCTTCAGATCTTAGACAACTAATTCCTGTCTTTCAGCAAACGCCATTTGCTGTTCCGTGTGCCAGACTGAAAACAAATAGATGATTCCGTCCCATGGTATGACAGTTTTCTGAGAGCAGCAAAACCTACAATGAACAAAGACGGTGCACGTGCAAATATGTAACTTTCGGAGTCTGATTTTATCTTTGTCTTATGTTAGGCTTTAATTCCTGCTCCTATTTTGCCACTTTAGTGTTGGTTATTAGTCCAGGTTTTAATTAATTAATCAATCATTTTTGCTGCACAATTATAGTTGTGTAGAATAAGGACTTTTAAATGTGGAGATGATGACTCGGGCCCACTGAGAGTCATCTACCAGTCCATAAATAAACAAATACATTTTTTTGTTGTTGTTTTGTTCATTAATCTGGACATGTTTGAATTTTTGGTCTGACAGCACCATCACAGTTTGAAGGCAGATGCTGTGCTGTTATGGTTCAGGCAGTACTGTCATTTTGACAGTGGGACGTATTGGCCACTTGCCAAGTAATTCTGGGCTGTTTGAAACATGAAGCTTGTTCTTAATTTTGCAGAGGATGTTGATGGCTTCCTTTAGTAGGCTGTGGAGGTGATTAGGTTAGGCCTGTGTGTGTCTCCCCACATTCTGTGAGTGCATCTTCATTTGATAAAATGTGCATTCTGGAGCTTCTTATTGTATCTCCCTGTTTTCTCCTTCGCTCTGGCTTCTGTTTTGGTCCACTGGTGAGAAGTTTCACTGCCACTTAATGTGCATGTGCAGTGATAACTACTCCTCAGGACCCAGGGACAGTAGGAAGAGTAGGGATTGGCCCAGCCTGCTTGGACCGTAGCCCCACCAAACGGACAGGACGTTTGTATGTCTTCAGAGTTTTGCCTGCTTTCATTACTATAGTGGGTGTGGTACTGCCACCAAGGGCAGTTTTCAGGATAAGGACAGGGACAAGAACAGGAAGGAATAAAAACAAAGTTGATACTTCCACATCTCCTTCAGTACTGAGACTAAGGTTTCTTCCAGCCGGAGTTACAAGTTAACTTCTTAAGACCTTTCTGCCTTGGTACCCACTTCTCATGTGCTCCCTGAGGGATCCCAGAGGAGGAACAGTGGTAAGCTCACTGCTGGCGTGGGGGCTGTTTCAGATTTGGGTGTTGCCCGTTTCACACGTCGTTATAGGTGCTGTAGTGTTGCTAGATCTCTCTGATGCATTCTGTACAAGTCAGGGAGATGGCTTGTGGCGTGCTTACACTTTACCTAGGAATGAAAAACATGTATGTTGTTGCTGTTAGATACACACGTGCTTTACTGTGTAGTTCAACGGTTGTTTTCCTTTTAGTAACCTGACCTAGAAAACATGGCTACCGCAATTAGGGATGTGGGAGTTTGGAGACAGACCAGAACACTTCTACTGAAAAATTACCTGATTAAATGCAGGACGAAAAAAAGTAGCGTTCAGGTAAGTTGAATATTTGTTATCATGTCTTCTTATAGTTTGTTTTGCTTTGATGTGTTCTACTTTTAAGAGATAGTTTTGCTGATAGTATTTTATTATAATTTTATTTTATTCAGGTTTTTTAATAAAACAAAAGCATATTGTATTGTTTATGGTAGTGAGATAGGAAGAAATGAGCAAATGTTTCTAAATGTATCAGTGATTCTTCAATGCGGTTTATTTCTAGCGTCAGCATGGAATTTTGAACCGTAGGCATGCATCTTCTTCCCACTGAGGAAGTAGCATCCAGTATTACACAAGTTAAAACCATATTTTCCCATCTTATGGCCTCTGAAGTAAGTTGTCAGAGAATACTAAAACTAAGTCCCAAGAGTTGTAAAATGGAACACTTTTGGGAAAAGAGAGAACAGAGTGTAGCTACCCAGCTGGCAATAATTCCAAGTATGGGCTATCTTCTGAAACTTGCAAAACAATTAAGGAGTAGGATAAAGTTTATCTCCTTCCTGGTATAGCAGGCCGTAAAGCTAATTAAGTGTAATGTTAGTAGTATAATCTTAGTATTAGTAAGGTAGTATTTTTAAATTTGGAACCAAAGAGTTTTTCATTTACTTCTTTACGTATTTTTCTTTTACCAAAGCATTTTGTTTTAATGATAATCCTTGTAGGGATTTGTTTCATAAGTAACTTTAACATTTTAAGAGTAGACATACCAGATAGTGGATTTTTTGAAGACAGTGTTTCTCCTTGTAACAGCCCTGGCTGTCCTGGAACCGCCTTTGTAGACCAGGCTGGCCTCTGCTTCCCCAGTGCTGGAATAAAAGGTGTGTCCCACCACAGCCTGGCAAATCTAGTGAGTCTTAAATCAGAACTCCTAAGACATTTAAATGTTATTTTATGTAACTTTATTATACAAGTATTAAAGCATTTTGGGAAAATCAAAATTGATTTTTGACCTCATATTGAAAAGGATTGAGTACGGGATGCTGGGATGCTCAACACAGTAAGTGTCTTAGGATAGGCTTGCCTTTACTTTCTCTACATATGAGGAGCCACAGTATTAACCCTTATATTACCTGTACTGTTTGCAAAGAAATCTTAACTTTTGCCACTATTCCTGTACATTGTCATCACTTTGTTTATTTTTGTTTATTGTAGGAAATTCTTTTTCCTCTATTTTTCTTATTTTGGCTAATATTAATTAGCATGATGCATCCAAATAAGAAATACGAAGAAGTATCTGACATAGAACTCACCCCTATGGACAAATCTAGCCTTTCCAACCTCATTCTTGGATATACGCCGGTGACTAATGTTACAAGTAGTATAATGCAGAGAGTATCCACTGATCATCTTCCCGATGGTATTGTAGTCTTTTATAAGTATTTATTTTGATTTATGCCTATGGTATATGTGTTTGTGTGAGTGTATGTACACGTGTGTGCGGGTGCCCACGGAGGCCAGAATAGCCCTTAAGATTCCTTGGAGCTGGAATTACAGCAGTTCAGTGTGATCAGCTAGGTTCATGTATGAGAATATTAAAACTTGGAGGGCTAAGTCACTCGTCTGAACTTACACAGCTAATGAATAATGAAGTTAAATACCAGTCCCCTTGACCACAAATTCTGGAGTTTCCGGAATGACGTCAACTTAATGCAAACAAAACTGCAGGAGAAATATTTTTTAAAGTAGTCTTAATTTATGTGCTAGAATGGTTACACGGCTTTCTCCACTTAGCTTCTGAAGAGGAATAAGCAATGTTACGTATGAGTGATGGTTTTTATTCAGAGTTTTATTGCAGAGTTTTGACATAATTGCTGGCATACATCTAGGGATGTTCAGCTGTGGGTCACAGGCTACATGTAGTTGAGGTAGAGGATGGCTGTGAAGATGGCTCAACACAAATTTACTTACAACATTAGAGTATATATATACATACTTTTGGGAACTTGGTTGAGTGATTGCTGAACATGAACCTTGTCTCACAGTGTCAAAAGCTGGGCATGCCTGGAAGAATTTTCTCCACAAAAACAGATATTTAAAAACAAAACTTTAATTGTTAGGAGTTATTTTACTTTGAAACAGGTAATTGAAATATATTATTATTTTTACAATTTCATTTCTGTCTGAAATCTTATAGACTTTACGAAGTGTACCTAGCGTGTTCAAGGACAAAGGTTTATTTTAGCACCAAGACCTCCTAAAAGTTAAAAGTGTATGATATCAAAACTATTCAGCACTAGAATATAGAATTAGAATATATTACAATGTATTAAAATTTCAAATAGCATATTTTGATAAAATAGCCTACATATGGTTTTATATTTTACGGTACAATAGACACACATTATATATTATGTAATCTTGATTTATGTAATCAGGTCACAACTTACTATCTATAAAATAATACTGTTCATAGTTTTATGTGGCTATTTTCTTTGCAGTTATCATTTTTAAAGAAATTAGTAAGACCAAAGTAGTGGTAAAATATTCCAATAATATACGGTATTATAGTATGCTGTTGCCATTTGTGAATTCATTACATTATTCTAATATTTTATAGTTATAATTACTGAAGAATATGCAAATGAGAAAGAAATGCTAGCATCCAGTCTTTCTAAGTCCAGCAACTTCGTAGGTGTGGTTTTCAAAGACATCATGTCCTACGAACTTCGTTTTTTTCCTGATATGATTCCAGTGTCTTCTGTTTATATGGACTCAAGAGGTAAATTACTTTATCTAATCACTGAACTCAGTGTCAAGTGCATTTCTTTATGCTCAAAATAAGATGGTGTACAGTACTGCCATTTTCAGCTGTACTTAGTTTTAGGGAAACTGTCATGTGCAGCAAAATAAATTTAGGTGTGAGGTTGGATGTGGTGGTGCCCGCCTTACTGCCAGGCAGCTGTCTGTGTGTTCAAGGCTAACCTGGTCTACACAGTGAGTGCTAGGCCATTGGGGCACAGAAGACCCTGTATCCATAAATAAAAGTTGAGTATGCACATATCTCCATATATCTGTGTGCATTATGTATGTGCTATATAAATAACTATAATTTTAATATACTTATATAAGTGCCATTTCTATTTAAAAGACAAAATTGAACCTTTCGTTGTATGCCTTTCTAAATATATTTTTTCTTCACGTAACCATTCTCACTGTGTTATGATATAAATATTTAAAATCTCAATATCTCCTACCAATGAAATTTCTTGTTTACATTTGAAACATAGAAGACTGTTGTTAAAACCCATGAAAAGATAGTATCAACTGTTTATTGTACAATATTAAAGTCACCATATTAACTATGGAAAGTTTTTCCTTTATTCTAAAAGCTTATGTGGAAAATTCTTATTTCTTTTTATGAATTTGGATCTGCTTATGCGTCAGATTACAAATGCTTTATAATGTGTACTATGGAATAATTTATCCTAAAACATAAAAGCAATTTGTTTTTATTTTATATTTATGAATTTTTGCCTGCTTGTGTGTATGTGCATCAAATGCATGCCTTGTGCCCACAGAGATCAGGATAGGATTTTCAGGTGGTTGTGAGCCACCCACTGGGAATTGAACCTAGGTCCTTTGGAAGAGCAGCCAGTGTTTGTCCGTCCTTCCTTCCTTCCTTCCTTCCTTCCTTCTTTCCTTTGTGCCTGTCTGTCCATCAGTCTGTATTTTTTGCATTATTTATTTAAAAGAATTTTAAAATTTAATTATATTAAATATTTTATATTTTATATTTATAAATTAAATATAAATGATGTTAAATATATTCTTACCCTCTCCCAAGTTTGTCCAGGATGTTTTCCTCCTCTACCCACTCAACTTTAAGTTCTTTCTCACAAAACAACCCAAAATCCCAATACAACAATTAAACGCTTAAAACCAGAAAACACATCACCCCCAAAGGAAAAATTAACAAAAAACCCCAAACTGTGTCTAAGTAAAAGCACACACACAAAACTTGTGCCATCTATTACTTGCTGGTTGACTATCCTGAACATGTGATCAGTTCTGCAGTGGTTGATACCTCCAGTATCACTCCATTGGAGAAAACAGATTTTTCCCTCTCCCAGCAGGTATAAATAACAGTTTCATTATCCTAGTGGGCAGCTTTATATACTTTCATTCCTCTTTAAAGGAAATATAACAAAATAAAATGTCAGATAAAACAAAAACTATCACATTGAAGTCAGACGAGACAGACCAACAGAGGGAAAAGAGCCCAAGAGAGGGCACCAGAAGCAGAGACCCACTCATTCATACACTCAGAATCCCATGAAAACACCAAACTGGAGGCCATGGCCTAAATGAGCTCAGAGGACCTGGCGCAGAAGCACGCAGGCTCTGTGCTGCTGCTTTGACCTCATTGGGCTCATGTGAGCTTTGCTCACTGATTTAGAAGGCCTCATGTTCTTGGTGGCCTCCACTCATCTTGGCTCTGGCATTCTTTTTACTTTTTTTTTTTTGACATAGTCACTTTACATCCCATTCACTGTCCCCCTCCCCACTACTCCCTTCTACAGTCCTTCGTGTCACCTCCTCCCCTTCTTTGAGTAGTACCCCCCTTCCACCCCCCTGGCACATCAAGTCTCTGCAAGGCTCGGAGCATCCACTCCCTGAAGCTAGACAAGGCAGCTCAGCTAGAAGAACATATCCCACATACAGGCAACAGCTTTTGGGTTACACACACACACACACACACACACACACTACAGTTGTTCGAGATGTACATGAGGACTAAGCTGCACATCTGCTATGTATGTGCAGAGAGGCCTAGGTCCAGCCTGTGTATGTTCTTTGGTTGGTGGTTCAGTCTCTGAGAGCCCCAAGGGTCCAGGTTAGTTGATGCTGTTGGTCTTCCTGTGGAGTTCTTATTCCCTTCGGGGCTGCAATCCTCCCTCCTATTCTTCCATAAGAATCCCCAAGCTCCGTCTACTCTTTGGTTGTAGGTGTTTGCATCTGTCTGAGTCAGCTGCTGGGTGGAGCTTTTCAGAGGATAGCCATGCAGACTCCTGTCTACTAATGTAACAGTATCATTAATAATGTCAGGGATTGGTGTTTGCCCATGGGATGGGTCTCAGGTTGGGCTGGTTATTGTTTGGCCATTTCCTCATTCTTCCCCCCCCCCCCCCCCGCCCTGCCCACCGTCCCTGCATTTCTTGTAGACCTGATAAGTTTTGGGTCGAAAATTTTGTGGGTGGGTTGGGGTCCCTGTCTCTCCATTGGGCTTCTTGTCTGGCTACAGGAGGTGGCCTCTTCAGGTTCCACATTCCCAATGCTGTGAGTCACGGCTAAGGACCCCCATTGATTCTTGGCCACCTCCCTTATCCTAGGTTTCTGACTCTCTCATCCTGGAGATGCACCCCATCTCCCCACACCCATCAGTTGCAGATTTTCATTCTTTCTCAGGGCCATCTGGCCATCCCTCCTGTCCCTCCCCAGCTTTTGCATTCTTTTTGTCACCTCTTCCTCAGGGTTCCCTGAGCTCTGAGGTGAGGGATTTGCTGGAGCCATCTTATTTAGGGCTGAGTGTTCTAAGGCCTCTGATTCTCGGTGTCATGTCCGGCTGTGGGTCTCCATATTTGTTCCCAGTCCACTGCAGGAGTAGCTTCTCTGATGTTGGCTGAATAAGGCACAGATCTACGAGTGTAGCAGAATATCGTTCGTGGTCATTTTATCACTGCCTTTTGTTTGTTTTTAGATCTGTACTGTTTGGTTTTACCCTAGGTCCCTAGGCTATCTATCCAGTCCCTGGTTCTTGGTTACCCAAGCAGTGTTGGTTATGGGTTCCACCTAATGGGCTTTAAGTCAGACCAGCTATTGGTTGGTCACTACCACCAACTTTGTGCCATCATTGTCCTAGCATATCTTGTAGGTAGTTCACCACTGTAGTTAACAGGTTTGTGGCTGTCTTGGTGCTTACATTTTTCTTTTGCTAGCACATAGAGTGCAGTTCTATAACAAAGAAGCTGGAACATAGGGGAAAACGGTCTTGGTAGGCACCAGCTCGACACCTCCATGTTCAGTGAGTTGTGTAGGTGTTGTCTTCAGCAGCAGTGGGGCTTTGCTGTCAGTGGTGGAAAGCAACCCATAGATTTGGTAATAGCCTGGGCTGTTTGGAGATTGCTGTGGGGCCCTTTTGGCCAACAAACTTAATTAGATGTAACGCAAACCTGGTATTGGATGCTTCATTTGGTGACAAGACATGGCAGTCAGGTCTTTGTCTCTCCCACTGGTGTTTTCATTTAGATCCCCTTATATATGTATATATTTTAGGTTTCTATTTTATTAGGTTTCCATACTACCCTCAGATGTCCTTTAACTTTAGCTGTCTCTCCTTCATCCCCTTCTCCTCTTCCGTCCCTACTTGATCTCCTACTCCAGTCCCCCTCAGCAGTATATTCATTAATACTAATTACATTTTCCTTTTTCATGAGATCTGTTTGTTCCCTCTAGTCCCTTACTCTATACCTATCTTACATGGTTCTGGATAGTAGCTTGGCTGTCATTGAATTCACCCGTAATATCCACGTATATGTGAATACATTCCATATTTCTGGATCTGCAGTACCTCACTCAGGCTGTTTTTTCTCGTTCCATCCATTTGCCTGCACATTTTATGATGTCCCCCCCTCCCAGTGGCTGAGCAGGGAGTACTCTACTGTATAAGTGTGCCACATTTTCTTTACCAGGCTTCGGTTGAAGCGCATCTAGGTGTTTCCAGTTTCTGGTTATTATGAAGAGAACAGCACTGGACATGGTTGAGCAAGTGTCTCAGTGGTAGGATGAAGCATCCTTTGGGTATATGCCAAAGAGTTGGGTAGTTGGATCTTGAGGTAGATCAGTTCCTATATTCCTGAAGAACAGCCATACTGATCCCATAGTGGCCGCTAGTGTTCTTAACCACCAAGCCATCTCTCCAGCCGTAGAAAAGTGACATTTATTTATTTATTTATTTATTTATTCATTCGGTTTTTCGAGACAGGGTTTCTCTGTGTAGCCTTGGCTGTCCTGGAACTCACTCTGTAGACCAGGCTGGCCTCGAACTCAGAAATCCGCCTGCCTCTGCCTCCCAAGTGCTGGGATTAAAGGCATGTGCCACCACTGCCCGACTTGAAAAGTAACTTTTAAATAATTACATTTATAATGAATTTTCATCTTTATTTATTTACTATCTGCCAGGGGCCTGCCTGGCCTTAGGGGGCTGAAGTGGGACACAGCATGGGACACAGGCCAAAAGACTGATGATCTCCAGCCTTGTAGGAAACTTAACTCACTCTTTCTTAATGTTCTGTGCTAAAACCTTGACTATTTCTTACATTCTGTGCTTCATTAAGCACTAGGGAAGCTTAATTCTTTGTCTTTCATTTATTTTATAAGCTCTGGAGAACAACGCTTACTTATAAATGTACTTAATAATTCTCCGGCAGTTGACATATGCTGCATAGCAGCAGGGATTCAGTAGAAGATTTATTGCTAAGGTTCCTTTCTCTCTTGCCCAGAACCCTCTCCTTTTGCTGTCCAGGCAAGAGGGAGGCTTGGAGCAATTAGCTTTTAGTGAACCAGGAGAAGAAAGTCATGCTCACAGGAAAATAATAACCTTTTACCCAGGCAGTATGCACAGAAACACACACATTTATACATGTACACTATTTACATTTTTTTGTTGGGCCCAACCACCGGTTGCATCCACTCCACAAGTGTTCGTGTGTGTGTGTGTGTGTGTAAATAAATATTTGGTGGATAGAGAAAGGCAAAAGCTCCTATGAGCAGGTTTCATTGAGAAAGCACCAGTGCAGAAAGAACCCACTCATTCTGAATGAAAAATAAGCTCCAACCTTTATTGCTCAGAGAAAGCAATTAATCTTTTTATTGAGTATGAAAAAGCCCTGTCTTTGTCAGTGAGAAGAAACCCACTGTTAAGAAAATCCCTGTCTCGTGGTAAGGAGAAACCTGCCTGCTCTCTCTCTGCTCTCCTTGCTCTGCTCTCTTATTGTCATTGTTCCTGGTTCTTGTACTTTTCAAGCACATGATCACATGTATTCTAAGCATCTTTTTTCAAAAGTTCAAACATAAATCCAAATCATAAATTGTACAACAGAGATGTTTATATGTGTTTCCATTAAGACTAGTTATCGATTTAAACATTCATTTTCTGTCACTAGCTCCACAGGTTTATTAAGTTTAAAACAATAATTCTTATGTCTAAGTTAGCACAGTTTTGTCAAGAGGCAAATCATCTGCCCTGTGTCTCATTAGTATTGAAGTTCTGTATAGATAAACCAGACAATATTTATCTCCTGTTATTGCGCCTACAATATATTGTCCATTCCAAGTTTAGGACCTAAGTTATCACATAGTGGTTTTGCAGATAGCCTAAAAGGAATGTTTTCCCTGATTGTTAATCTATTTCAAGCCTGTTTTCTATCTGAATGCAATTATCCGATGACACATGAAGGTTTATAGAGCCCCAATTGCAGCCCTTTCTATAGAAGGCTCAAAATATACTTGTATAAATTTAGGTTTCTTTAGAACCATTATTAGGAATTGTGAAATCACCAATTTGTCTATATAGCATTGCTACAAGAAAGTACATCATCTTTGATCTGAAGAAAATCTGCACAATAGGGTGGGCTTATGCCCAGGAATTATTGTATTAATTTAATGACAGGAAAGGCATATCACCTGCAAGACTCAATTCTGAGATGAGATTTTTTTTAAGGGCCTTGCAAATTAGAGATTTTCTTCTGTCTTGTTGAGGCAGGATTTCTTCTGTTGTTTCTACTGCTTCGTGCTCAGGCTGGCTGGCCCATGACCGTCTGTCTGTCTGTCTATCTCTGTCTACCATCCTGTCTATCATCTCACCACAGGAAGGCTTGGGTTACACATAACCACCATATCTGGCTTTTCGTGGCTCTCATGGATAAAACTTGGGTTGTCAGGCTTGTATAATTTAGTCTGGGCATTCAGATCAGTAGGAATCTTAACAGATACTTGTCTCTGAAGGATAGTTCCAGGTTTTCTTTGGTCCCGTAGAGAATGATTATGTTACTTTGCTAACCTGCCATGTACTATTTCAGAAGCAAGCACTTACAGTATTGTACAGAATCTTATGTCTCATATTTTTCTCCCTGTAGCAGGCTGTTCAAAGTCCTGTGATGCTGCTCAGTACTGGTCTTCAGGGTTTACAGTTTTACAGGCATCAATAGATGCTGCCATTATACAGGTAAATGTCACAAAGGAAGAAAGCCAAATCAAATTTTAATAATTATTCCTTAATTCTTCAAAGTTGAATTTGGTTAATTTACTTAAAAATATAAATAATACATAACATACTCATTTGAGAAAAAAGATAAAATGAAATTTTGAAGCCTTTTTCATCGGACAGTTTTATGAATATGATTAAGCATGCTAAATATCAATATTATATTTATTGATGATAGGTAACGTTTCTGAAATATTCTTATATTATGAAGGATCTGAACTTTTAGACCTTTCCCCTTGAATCCGTATAAGTTAAAGAAGGTAGCTACTTTTATTATCTTAATTGTAGTGCCGGATTTTATTTTCTATTTCATAAACACTTGTCTCTTATTTATTAAACAATGGTTTTAAGGTTAGGTTAATATAACTCATTTAATGTTTAACACCCTTCTGAGACAGAACCTGGAATAAAGTAGCATCAAGGAACTTCAGGGCTCTGAATCACTGGCAGAGGACCGAATTATGGCCTTTGGACTCTTAAATCTGTGCTTTAGTACAGTTTTGCCTCTATGATGGTATATATTTTTTTTTGATTATGTTCATAAAATATGACATGCTTTAACATTTCACAGTTTAGAAAAATTAGCCTTAAATTTTGTGCCTTAGGATTAAAATTATTAGAATCATATACCACACTTCTCCGTTTCTCTTCCGATCTGTGGGGGTTTTCCTATAAGGTGTTTCAAGTTCAAATCTACTATAAAATATTTTAGTTTGAAAAAAATGCATATGGCTGGGTGTGGTAGTGCATGCCTTTAATTCCAGCACTTGGGAGGTGGAGAGGCTGGCGAATCTTTGAGAGTTCAAGGCTAGCCTGGTCTACAGAGTGAGTTCCAGGACAGCCAGCTCTTCACAAAGATAAACTTTGTCTTGAAAACAAGCAAGCAAAAACCCAAACAAACAACAATAACAAAAAGAAATGCGTATAAATGGTCTTCTCTACCAAACTACACATTCAGAGTATGTGCCAACGGCCGTACAAATGGGATAGAAACCTGAGCAAGAGTCCTGGCTCTCCTAGTTGGTAAACTGCTAGGAGCACATTGACTATAACAGTGATGCTTTCCTTTGTGGCAGGACTCTTGTAAAAACCAAATAAATTATATAGTTAAAATTGTGTTATAAATTCTTGCAGCTTGCATGCTGTGAAGGTATTCGGATTCGCAGCACTGTGCTAATTCAGTTGTGCTGTGCTTAAGCTAAAGATTGAAACATTAGCTGATACTACAAGTTGTCTTTTACTTAGACATCGGCAATTTCAAGCCTAGACCACTGGGGGCAGCACAGGTTTGTAGTTTAGCATTCATTTAGCTATTACAAGTGTTCATTGGTAAACATTTGATTACAGAAATCCATAACTATGTTCTTTCTACATGTATCAGTCTTAAAGCAGTAAGAAAACATGCTCTTTTTAAGAAATCTATTTGCCCTTTTTAAAAATGTGCATTTGTGTTTTGCCTGCACGTATGTCTATGTGAGAGGGTCAGGCCTTGGAGTTACAGACAGTTGTGAGTTGCTGTGTGGGTGCTGGGATTTGAACCAGTCAGGGCCTTTAACTGCTGAGCCATCTCTCCAGCCCCAGAGAACATGTTCTTTAAGAGAGCGTTTTAAAATATAGCCATGGGAATGGTGGCTATTAATCATTCCTTTGACCCTCAGCTTCGAAGAAACATAGATTTTCTTTTTTAAAAAATGTTTTATTTTTATTTTATGTGCATTGGTGTTTTCCTGAATGTATGCTTGAGGGTGTCAGATCACCTGGAATGGGGTTACAGACTGCATTGTGAGCCGCCATGTGGTTGCTGGGAATTGAACCTAAGTCCTCTGGAAGAGCAGCTCCTAACCGCTGTGCTGTCTCTCCAGCCCCAGGTGAAGTTTAAAGAAAGAATGTCATTTTGGCCTTAGTGCGAGTAGAGAGCGCATCCTTTACTTACCAGGAATGAAAAGTCTCAGAGCACTGCTTCTATTTTTATAATTGAAGCATATTTTAATTATCCCTTTATCCTGCCTAATGTGATAATAAAGTTGCATGATTTTATTTTATTAGATGAATTAATCAAAATTTATTCATTCACAGTCTTAAAACTTTTAATATCCAGAATGAATTAAAAGCAGTATTCTACTTCATATCATGATCTTATGGTCACGTACTCTTATTTTAGGAGTGTGGCTTTTGAATTTCCTTGCATGAGGCTACTTTTTAGGTGTATAATAACCTGATTTTATTAGGAGCTATTATTAGAACTAATTAATTAATGTATTTCCACTTTCTAATTGTAGCTGAAGACCAATGTTTCTCTGTGGAGGGAGCTGGAGTCAACCAAAGCTGTCATCATGGGAGAAGCCGCTGTTGTGGAGATTGACACCTTCCCCCGAGGGGTCATCCTGGTCTACCTGGTCATAGCCTTTTCACCCTTTGGGTACTTCCTGGCAATTCACATCGTAGCAGAAAAAGAAAAACGGTTAAAGGAGTTTTTAAAGATAATGGGACTTCATGACACTGCTTTTTGGTATGTTTAATGGCTTACTACTTAGTATCCGTAACAGTTACAGTAAGTATACTGATCTCCAGAGTATGGTTATATTTACCCAAGTTGATGTGCTGATCCTGATTCCTTGTAATGTTTCCATCTTTCTTAGAATTTGAGACTAGTCAATTAGCTACTTGTTTTATTGGTAGTTTCTGTTGTCAATAATTCACATTTTATTTCCCAATCTGTTCGAGCCCTTGACCATGAGTCCTGACCATGAATATCATCGTATCATTGCACAGAAGATAGGAAATGTCTAAGAACTAGAAGTTGACCACTAATGCCCTTCCCTGATATCAGAGCATGGACTTAACGCTGAAAGCTTAGTTTAGAAGACTAAGGTCTTCACATGTAGTTTCTTTACCTCACTTGAGAACGTCAGTAAATTCAGATGAGGAATGTAAAGGTAATTTATAGAGACACAAGTGGAGAAAAACGTTCCCGCAGGTGAGGGTAAATATATCAGCATTTTATACAGTGCTAATTTTATAGAGACGTGGGTATTTATAAATAAGTAAGTATTTTCCTCTCCTCTTGCTACTTTGTGATAGGACAGTTTGTTTGTAAGCTGGCTTGTGACCGCCTAGAATGCTAGCCCTCAGGAAATCAAGTCAGGAGGGTCTGGGTCTGAGGCCAACCTAGGCTAGATTGCCAGATGCTGTTTCAAACAAAAGTTGGTTTCTTTTTAGCCTATTTAAGAGGAAGGTTAGTAATTTTAATAGAAACTGTGTTAAGTTTATAATTTTTTATTATTGTGTATACTAAACAATTTTGTAAATATAAAAATGCATTTTACAATTTTTTAAAAAGATTTATTTTATTTCTATGAGTACTCTGTACGTATCCTCAGACACACCAGAAGTGGGCATCAGATCCCATTACAGATGGTTGTGAGCCACCATGTGGTTGCTGGGAATTGAACTCAGGACCTCTGGAAGAGTAGTCACTGCTCTTAACTGCTGAGCCATCTCTCCAGCCTGCATTTTACAAATTTTTATTTGGCCTATTGTAACAATTATAAGACTTTATATAGTGGTATTATTATGTCTTAACATTTTCTTTGCTTTGTAAATTTTTATTTCATGTGTATGGGTGTTTTGCCCGTGTGCGTGTCTGTGCACTGTGTGTATACAGTGTCTTCAGAAGCCAGAAGCGAGGTTTTGATTCCCTGGAACTGGAGTTACAGATAGTTCTTAGGTATCATGTTGGTGCTAGGAATCAAACCCAGGTCATCTGCAAGAGCAACAAGCGGTCTTAAACCACTGAGCCATCTCTCCAGACCCACACTGCTTTTTTGAGAGAGGGACTCCACAAGTAACTTTGGCTGTCTTGGAGCTTCCTAGGTGAATCAGACTGGCTTTGAACTCACAGGAACCTGTTTTCCTCTGCCTCCTGAGTGCTGGGATTAAAGGTGTGCATTAGCACACCCACCTTTCCCCCCTATTCTAGAATTGGCCTTTAAGATGCACTGGATTATTATTTTTATATTGAAATTGCTACATGTATTTAGTTCTAGGTGCTTAATATGTATCAACTCAAATATCTAAAATAAAATTGAGGTTTTTCTTTAAAATTATTTCAATGCTAATGGGAAAATAAATAAAACATGACATTAAATAGTAATGGTAATTCCATTGGGCTTTGACTGAAGGGAAATATTGAGTTCAAGTGACAATTCTAGGTGATCTTATTAATCAGTAGCTCACATCATTTAAGTACGGTAATTGTTGCTATTGATTGGTAAGGACTTGTGGGTTTATGGTAACCAAAGCCATCAGGGATGTAAGAAAAGAATTTTATTGACTCAGCAGACTCTTAGAGCTTAAGGGAATCCGAGATGCCCGTGCTCTCGGGCTTCCGAGAGTTTGAGCTTTAAGTTAAGCATGTATCGCCATTGCATTGCAAAGCTTTTGACTCAGAGGTCGTTTTGTTTTGTTTGGTTTTTATCTCTGTCACATCCACCTGCGGCTTGGCTAGTCCTTTATTCTTCATTTCCTAATATCAGTGTTCAGTACATGAACACATGCAGGTAAACTGATTTAAAGAATAAAGAAGCAGAAACAACTTTGACGTTCATTTGACACCATTGTGTTTGCACTTTCATTGTAGGCTTTCCTGGGTTCTTCTGTACACAAGTTTGATTTTCCTTATGTCCCTTCTTATGGCTGTCATTGCAACAGCGTCTTCATTATTCCCTCAGAGTAGCAGCATCGTGATTTTTCTCCTCTTCTTCCTGTATGGATTGTCGTCTGTGAGTATCTATTACCTCGAAATGTCAAAGTACCTTGGTAATGTAGTTCAGATCTTTTTCTTTGGTGAACTTAAACAATTTTCCATTAAAGTTATTTTTGCTAAGTTACAGATAAATAACTAAATAGTACATGGTTTAGTATTATATTATCATGCTTCTTAGAAAAATTACAATATAATCTCATGTTTAAATCTAACTGGTTCTGGTGTATTATATTTTATACATATCTTCTATTGTTGGCTCTATTTGTCCTGTGGAAGACTGCACACTGCTGCATTTTTTTTCTCCTTTCATGAGGCCCTGACCTTTTCAGTTTGTTGATTCTATAGGACAATTAGTTTTAAAGGTTTCAAGGTCGATTTTCTTTTTTTTTTTAAATGTAGTTTTTAGTAGTCTTGCTATTCATTTGGTATATTGACTGTACTGGATATATGACTGACCTTTGTGGTGTGATGATCGGTTTATGTGCCCATATGTATAGTCAAATAACTTTACTATCTTTCCATTCTTTAAAATAATAAATTACAAATAAATCATATTTCCAGCATAAAAACCTAATATATCACTTTTAATACTCAGTCTAAAACTAGATTCTCTGTTTAAAGGCTACTGGGGACCTGTGGAATGACTCAGTGGGTAGAGTGCTTGTCTCACAAAGATCAGGATCCAAGTCTAGGTTTCCTGCACCCACAGGACACCTGGGCCCAGCAGTGTGTGCCTGAAGCTTCAGTGTGGAGGCTGGGGTTGGGAGGTGAGGGGTAAAGGCAGTGGGCCCCGCCCCGGGGCAGGGCTAGCGAGCTAACACATGGCTCCTTATGGATGCTGTTGCGTAAATGTGGTTAGATTTCCCCATTATACAGATAAAATGTAACCATTAATATTTGTCAGTTTAAAAATTTTAAATGTGCATCCCTGTTTGAATGAAAACAAAGCATCTTCCTGTAACAGAAACTGCATTAGTAGCTGTACTTTTCCATGAATGCATCTTTCTTTCATAAAAAAGTTAATTTTCCTTTTGGGTTAGTATATACATGGTATACAGTAACCTACGTTTATGTTTGTACTTTTTAGGTGTTTTTTGCTTTAATGCTGACGCCTCTTTTTAAAAAATCAAAGCACGTGGGAGTCGTTGAGTTTTTTGTCACCCTGGCATTTGGATTTGTCGGCCTGTTGATTGTCCTCATAGACAGTTTCCCCAGGTCGCTGGTGTGGCTCTTCAGTCCTTTGTGTCAGTGTGCCTTTGTGATTGGGATTGCACAGGTGGGTCGTGTGTACACCCGCCATTCACCCAGTACTTTCTCTTGTTGACAGCTCAAGCAGCATCTTGTCCTGACACGAGCATCACCTTTTGTTTGTAAACAAATAACACTAGCATTTCATGAGAAAGAAATGTCAGAAAGCTTAAATTCCATCAGAAAAAAAAAATGAACTTACAGAGTACATTTTATATCTGCTTTCTCTTAGAATTTCTCCAATTTTAAGTTTCCAGTTAAATCTTGCTTATAAATTCCTCAGTTTTTGCTTTAGTGTGTCTCATAATGCTGTTTCGGTGTAATGACTCAGTTCACTGCAGTCACTTGTTTAAGTTCCCACTAGTCTTCATTGCTCTACATAAGCACTTATAAATCTACTTTAGAAGAGTGCTGAACAGAAAATCATGCATGACGCAGAACAAAGTTGCCAAGGTGAAAATAGGAAACTGTGCATTTCCTATTGCACTGTGCAGGTAGGTTTACCTGGTTGAGGAACTATGGGATTGTCATTTATCTAAATAACATTTAATATTAGGGGCAGGAGAAATACCTTAGTTGTTAAAAATACTAACTACGCTTTCAGAGGGTCAAAGTTCAATTCCCAGTACCCACATGCTGGCTTCCAAGTGGCTGTAATTCTAGATCCAGGGATCTGATGCCCCTTTCTGCTTTCATGGGCACCGGGCACACATGTGATGCACAGACATACATGCCAACAAAATACAAAATAAAATAAAATACATAAAATAAGAAAACATATGTTAAAGTTAAGAATATTTAGATTTATAAATTTTGTTTTGGTTTTCCTTATATGTGTAGTCAGAATCAAGTGAAAAAATCTCACAAGAAGCTATTTATAGAGTAGAACATAAACTCAGTTACTGCACGAAGAAATATGATTTCATACTATATTTGATTTATATTTGATGTTATATACATGCGTTATGAGGTAACATTACATTAGGTTATTTATAAGCACATTAAACAAGATTTAATTACTTACGAGTTATCGTGCCACACTTTGCGACTATACTGAGTCTCTCTTCTCGTCACAAAGTGGGACTATGGTCATAGGTTTTCGTTGGGAGTGACAGACTCCTTAGATGCCATCTAATTGGTCTCCTTCAGTTCACAGAGGAGAGGACTGAAGTTGAGGGTTGTAAAATGAGTTTGTTCACAGGGGAGGAACTTGTACCCGAGCAGGCCTTCACCTCCAGAAGGTCTCACCGTAGCACATGTGCCTACTGTGTGTGCTTTAGGGGGTACATTAACCAGAACTCCCTCTTTTCAGTACTGCAGACATGCTGTCCACAACGTTACCCTGCAGCATTTATTTGGTTCTGTTTTCTTAGGTGTTTTAGCATTACACATCACTTTTATTCCCTCTGCTTCATCCCATTAGAATTAGATGACTCAAGGAGTGCTGCATTCAGCCGGCCAGGAAGAACAGTAATTAAAAGGAGAGCTTAGTAGTGCATGCCTTCAATCTCAGCATCCTCCTAAGTCCCTCCGTTAGGAAGGCGGCAGAAGCAGGTAGATCTTTGTGAGTTCCAGGCCAGCCTAGTCTACATAGAGAGATCCAGTCTCAAAATACAAAACAAGCAAGCAAACAAAACCCTGCACAGAATAGAAACCATGATAAAGTGAATCCTTCAGAGAAACTTCTTTTGTGGTCTGTTTTCCTTATAAGAGCATGCTACTAATTACTTTTTAAATAATTTTGTTAATGATACTCTGGATTTAACGAATTACGCTTAGTAATGTTAGCTTTGTTCCAGTCATTTTTATGGAATAAACTTGGTGGTTTGGTTTTTTTCCCCCTTCAGGTCATGCATTTAGAAGATTTTAATGAGGGTGCCTTATTTTCTAATTTGACTGAAGGCCCGTACCCTCTAATTATTACTGTTGTGATGCTAGCTCTCGACAGTGTATTCTATGTCCTCCTGGCTGTGTATCTCGATCAAGTCATTCCAGGTATGTGGCTGCTTATGGTGAAGACTCTAAAGGGATTTTGCCCATATACTATCAATTTAATTTTTCTCCTAGCCAGAGTAGTTGCTTTTAAGTTTTATATATATATAATATATATATATATTATATATAATACATATAATATATATGTATATACATATAATGTGTATATATGCATCGAGAGAGATGCTTGTTCTGACAGCCTGTCCGCACTTTACAACTCAAACCTTCACTGCCCTGATCTTTTTAAGCTATTTTATTTATTTTACCCTCTAAGCTCCAAAGCAGCCTTGTAACTCCAGACTCCTTTGTTCATCTTTTTAAAATTTAGGTTCATTTCTAAAGATTAAAAACCAGTTACGTCATGTCTCCTTTTCCTTTCCTTCCCCCAACTCTTTCCATGTCCTCCCCCTCCCCCACCTCTCCCTTCCCCCAACCCCTCCCCCAGATTTATGGCCTCTTTGTTTTGTTTGTGTTTTGGAGACCGGGGGTTTCTCTATGTTGCCCTGGCTGTCTTGAAACTCCTTGTGTAGACCAGGCTGGCCTCCAACTCAGAGACCCACCTGTCTCTTTTTCCCCAATGCTGGGATTAAAGGCGTTAGCACCACTGTGGCCTGGCGTTAGCTTAGTTTTTGTTGTAGTAACATTTTTCTCTATCCCAGGCCCACCTGATAGGATAACTACTAGTTAACATGACTTTATTTAATTAATGTTTACTAATTTTCTTTGAGACAAGGTTTGCTGGTCTGGAACTTGTTATGTAGCTTCTGCTGGCCTTGAACTCTGCCTCCCTCTGCTTCCCAAGTGCTTGGGTTCAAGGTGTGTGCTACTGTACCCATGTTATCAGGACTTTTCAATTTAAAATTAAAGGAAGGTTATTTACTAACTGTGATTTAAATATGCTTTCGAAAATAATTTATATAACTCAGGTTTTAATGTTTATTTTTAGGGGAATTTGGCTTGAGGAGGTCATCCTTGTACTTTCTAAAGCCATCCTATTGGTCAAAAAGCAAAAGAAACTATAAGGAGCTATCGGAGGGCAACATTAATAGCAATATTAGTCTCAATGAAATTGTTGAGCCTGTTTCTTCAGAATTTATAGGAAAAGAAGCTATAAGGTATGTTTAATCTTTAGGTGTAGGTAGGACTGTTGATGGAAATTGTGACACTTAAATCTTAGGTTACACTGTCATAGAAGACACGGGATGAGAAGGTCCACACTGTAGGCAGTTTGGTAGTGCTTTCGTGATATAGCATCTGGTTTGTATCTCCTTTACTAATGTAAGAAGCATCTGATTAATGGAAGATGAGGATAATCTGTCAGTTCCTTGAAGCAAGCGCTTCACTACAGTTGTCTCAGCCTGAGGCGGAGTGGGCGATGCCTAAAGTGGAGACCAGGAGTCCATTCCCATAGTGTCTTTAGACAGTCGTGCCCTCAGTGTCACTGCTATTTGGTTCTTTGTTGCAGCAGGAAGTTGGTTTATTATTTTTCCTATTAAATATTTCAGCCTTTTCTCTTCTACATTTTGTATGCAAATTTATTCTTATTTTGGACATGTGATTTCAATATATCCCTCCAGTAACCCCAATCAAGTATTTTCCCCCTGATTGGAATAACCATTACCTGACTCTGTGTCTGCAGCCCTGTCTTAATAGTGTGGAAAGTGTCTTGTATTGCTAGACATGTATAGCTAGTTCAGAATTTAAAAGTTACATCTTAAAGCAATTAAGACAGCTTGGATAAAAATATCATATATGTTAACATATGTGATTATAAAATTTCATATGTACTTTTAATATGAATCTGTGTTTTTCAGAATAAGTGGTATTCAGAAAGCCTATAGAAAGAAAACTGAGACTGTGGAGGCTCTGAGAAGTAAGTAGCTGGCCCAGGACTTAGTCCATAGCATCGTAGTGCAGATGGAGGACCAGTCTGCAGCGTCGTCTGAAAGTTAAATTTACCCGTTGAGATTTGCTGTCTATCCATTGTAGATACTTTATGTGGCTAATGTTGATAATAAAACTTACAACATGGAAGTTATAAAGCCAGAAAGTAGTATCTGTGGACACGAAAATACCTAACAATTTGAACCAGTTTGTATTATGTTCTGGTTCAATTAATATTATATTTTATTATTGTGTACATGTCTAAGTATTATTTATCTTGTATGATTCTTTTTGGTGATGTCTGCCTGGAGAATTGGAGTACGTTTAGCAATGTGTCGGTATCTTCCAGGATCTGTAAAATACACTTAAACCCTGACGTTTTAACTCGTGTGACTGTGTTCTAGTAGGGTACAGTGGTATGGTTTTATTTTCCATTGACCTAGTAAATAATGCTCCTTATCATTCCTTCATTGGACATTTGAATGTTCTTTTTTTTTTTTTTAAAGTATCTACTTAAGTTTTTTATTTTTAATATTTTAGGTTCATGGCCTTTGTTAGATAAAGGTATTCAAATATTCTGTTCCAGTGTGAAGCCTGCCTTTTGGTTATGAACAGTATGTTTTCATGAGCAGAAACAATTCTTAACTTATACCCAATGCACGAGTCTCATCCTTTCTGGCTACAGTGCCATTAATAATAAATGATTCTTCTGTGGTTTGACTTAACATTAAAGGTTACCTATGACCTCCAGTGTGAGTTGCTCAACTGGAGGTCATTGCCAGTGCTAGGAAGCAAGAGAAGGGGATGAGAGGTACCTAGGTTGTAAAGGAGTGGAGGACCAGTCTCTGCAGTGCGTGCAGTGAAACTGAAAGTGCGCTTAGAGGTGGCAATGTAAGATAATACAGAAAATCATTGTGCGCCTGCACTCCACCACCGAGGAAGTGAAAATTAAAATAAACACAGCAAAATACTATGCACTTACGAGACTTGTATCTTAAAAAGTACAGATGATTGCTGACCAGAGTTTAAGAGCCAGACAGGTAGAAATACCATGTGTAAGGGTTGGAAGAACGGATGTGTACATGTGATTTCTGTCCGTGTTTGTAGATTCACACTCAGATAAAAGTCTATTAGGTTTTTTGTTCATTTTGAAAACTGGATTCTGAAATTATGTGTAAATGCAAATGACATAGAATTGCCAAAACAACTGTGGGAAAAAAACTAACAAATTTGGAATTTAACATTACATTGTTTCAAGATTTCATATCAATGCTATAGTAGCCAACACAATGTAATTTCGGCATAAAAGAAATTGAAAAATTGTGAAATAGAGAAGACAGAAATATTGCTTATATTTTATGAATAATTAAATTTTCATAAAGTTAAAACAAAACAAAAACTATAAAAACATGACCTGTGATCCATGCTGAGCACTGTAGACAAAAACAAGTGGAGAAAGAGTCATACAACCAAATACAAAACTTAAAATGACAATGAAACCAAAGAATGAAAAACACGACAAATACTTTGGGACTTGATTAAACAAAACTTTTATAGGTATGACTCCAAAAGCGTGAACTTTAACTGATTGAAAATCAAAGTTTCCTGCTGCTTGTTAGACACTGCTAAGGAAATGAAAAAGTCCTGGATTGAAGAAACATCTGTAAATCCTGTATCCAAGAAAGCACTTGTTTCTATAATATTTTTAAGTACCTCACAGTTCAACAGTAAGATAACAGCAGTCCATGTGTTGTAGTTCTTGTTACTGTGATAAACACCATGACAGAAGCAGCTTGGAGAGGGAAGGGTTTATTTCATCTGACTCTTCAGTCCATCAGTGAAGGGAGTCCGGGCAGGAATTCAGGCAGGAGCTGAAGCTGAAACTGGAGGAACGCTACTGTACTGGCTGGTTTTATGTGTCAACTTGACACAAGCTGAAATTATCGCAGAGAAAGGACCTTCAGTTGAGAAAAATACCTCCATGAGATCCAGCAGTAAGGCATTTTCTCAGTTAGTGATCAAGGGGGGAGGGCCCCTTGTGGGTCGTACCATCTGTGGGATGGTAGTCTTGGGCTCTATTAGAAAGCCAGCTGAGCAAGCCAGGAGAAGCAAGCAAGCCAGTAAGCAGCATCCCTCCATGGCCTCTGCATCAGTTCCTGCTCCTTGACCTGCTTGAGTTCCAGTTCTGACATCCTTTCATAGTGAACAGCAATGTGGAAGTGTAAGCTCAATAAACCCTTTCCTCCCCAACTTGCATCTTGGTCGTGATGTTTGTGCAGGAATAGAAACCTTGACTAAGACAGCTACATACTGGCCTGCTGCCCAGGGAATACTATCTTTTTTCCAGAGGATCTGGGTTCAATTCCCAGTACCTATGTGGCAGAACAGTCACCTGTAACAACCTGTTCCAAGAGATCTGGCACACGTGCAGGCAAAACATCTGTACATACAAAATGAAAGTAAAAAGTGTCACACAGGGAGCCTTTCTGAACTCTCTTACCTTCTTAGCTTCTGGTGTCGATTTCTGGTTTTGTTCTTTTTGTTCCACTTTATTTATCTTATCTTCAGATACCTTGGTGAGATAAATTTCTGTATTAATTTCCTTGACAAATCTTAGAAGTCAATACCCAGAAAACCCTCAAATATTTTGTATATGCCTTAGTTCTTTGTGTCAGAACAAATCAATAACAGGTTTCTTTTTTTCATTTCCTGCTATTCATATCACTGACTATTCCAGATTGCTTAATCTGTTTAAACTATGTTGATAACTTTGTATATTGAAATTTGTCTTCCTCAAGATTGCATGGAATTATGAATTGCCTTATAGAGCTGAACAGATACATAAAAATTGAGCCTTATTTTTTTCCTTGAACTAGATTTGTCATTTGACATATATGAAGGTCAGATTACTGCACTGCTGGGCCACAGTGGAACAGGGAAAAGCACACTGATGAATATTCTGTGTGGACTGTGCCCACCTTCTGATGGTAAGCGTTTTCTCACCTTTTCTTTTTTTAGTGTTATGAGCCAAGGCGTCACAGCTTTTGGCCGCTTTACATGTATACTAGATGATTTAAGTCAGTGATTTAGAATAGCTATCTATCTGTGAGGAAGTTTTTTCCCATAGTATGCACACTTATTTTTTAAAATAAAAAATTGGTTTCATGATATTTATTAAGGCAATAAATATAATTTTAACTTTCTATGTATTTACTTTTAAAAAATTGATTTTATATACCCATTTCTATCACATATTTATGTGTACATATCTTTATTTCTTATTTGCATGGAAGAATAAATCAGTAACTAATTGTAAATTAAATTACTATTGGAAAAACCACACATATTTCAATATACAGATAAAAGAAAGAATGGTAACTACTAACATTGTGTTCCAAAATCACACTTAAAGAGCAGTACCTCAAGGAATAATGTGGGCCTGGGATTCTGTTATAGGCGTAAACTCTGTGTAGAAGCCTCATGTTTCTGCAGTTACTGAATCCTGTCAATGAAATAAATTTTATCATAAAGGGGCCAGATGGTGTTGCCTCTGCACTTCAATTTTATAAACGAGACTTAACTTTCAAAATCAGTTCGATTTGTTCTTTATTTTTCCTTGAGATGTTCTTGGACATTAGCCACAACATCTTATACTTTAGACACATGACTTTTAGAGTTCTTCATGCATTATCTCATTGACTTAGTAGTTCTTAAGCAAATTATCATTCAAATCTGATAAACCAAATTATCAGTTGATTCAGTTGAGATAAGAAAGATGGAATTCAAGGCATTATTATGTTCAAGACTGACCATGCAACCAGTTCGTATGTGATTTATAGAACTTGCCCATTGTGTCATAGTATGGGATGTGAAAGAAATTGTGGCTGAACCATAAACACTGCCACTGTAGTGATATTTATGTTTCATGTTAAGTTTACGTGCTCTTTCCACTGTGTAATATGGCTTAGAAATGAAGGAAAATGAGATTGAAATATAATTGAAAATGTACAACCGGTACTATCAAAATAAGAACATGTCTTCTAAATTTATATTAATTCTGGCTTTGCATATGCATTGTAGCAAAATGAGTAAGTAATTAGGTACATTAGAACATGCATTTTTAACACTCAATGTCTTTAATATAAATTTAAATATTTTGCTTGTAGGGTTTGCTTCTATATATGGACACAGAGTCTCTGAAATAGATGAAATGTTTGAAGCAAGAAAAATGATTGGTATATGTCCACAGTCAGATATAAACTTTGATGTCCTGACAGTAGAAGAAAATTTATCAATTTTGGCTTCAATCAAAGGAATACCAGCCAACAACATAATTCAAGAAGTATGTTATTCATACATAAACCATCACTGTATTTCCTATACATTAATACGCTTTATAATAATTATACAGTAAATACGCTTGAATATCCAAACATAAAGCCCCTCTAGTCCAGCAAAGAGAGACTATGAAGAATTAGGTGGGTTTGGAGTGCGTCCACTAGCACAGGAGGATGATCCTCTTTCCTCCGGGGGTGGGGGGTGGGGGGGGGCTCCCTCCCCGCTCTCCTTCCCTTTCTTCTGCTCGCTCGGCCCTTACTCCTTGTCACTCCCCTGTGCCTCAGCACACACAGAGCCTTCATACTCCTCCAGCAAGGCACAGAATCAAAGCAGACTTTCCCCTAAGAACCTTGTTACTTGTTTTTAAAATTATATATAATATTTGTAAAAAGTAGGCACATCCTCACTTAACATTTTAAAGTTGGTATTAAAAATAATTTTAAAATTATACTGCCCAAATGATGCTTAAAATAGTACTTAAAAACTTAAAATATGTAAAAACTAATTTTGATTACTATGAAAATGATAATATGATTGTTGATAGAAAATTGTTCACATTTTTTTTACAGGTGCAGAAAGTTTTACTGGATTTGGACATGCAAGCCATCAAAGATAATCAAGCAAAAAAATTAAGTGGTGGCCAAAAAAGAAAGCTATCTTTAGGAATTGCAGTTCTTGGAAACCCAAAGGTAAATACAGTGTTAATTTCATTGATGAGATCAGTTTAAATAATATTAGATTAGAGATGTGGCTTAGTGGTTAAGAGTACGGGCTGCTCTTCCGGGGGAGACCTGTGTTCAGTTTCTAGCACCAGCATAGCAGCTTTAAAGCTATTTCTAACTCCAGGGATCTGGTACAGTTTTTTGGCCTGTGGTTCATCAGGGATACATGCAGTATACAGACATATGTACATGCACAATACTCACATGCATAAAAAAATAAATTTAAAAAGTTAGAACAAGACAAAAATTAAGGGGTTAATTGAATTAGTCACTCTCTGGTGCAGTGATTTCATGAGTGCTTCTTTTATGCTGTTCTCTGGCTTGTAGAAACAGAAGCAGCTTCACCTTACACACTCTTAAGAAGCTCACATGTGTGCTTACAGCAGAGAGCCTATGGGAAGCACTGCCTTGCTGTGTTCCTCCTTTCTGTAGCTTGGGATCAGGATGGATTCTGACTTTTTATTAATTGGACTTCCTGCTAGCACTCTTTCATGCTTTTTAAATTAAAAACAACTTTAAGTCAGATAAGGTGGCACATGCCTATAATCCAGCACTCAAGAAGCTGGGTCAGGAACATCATGCATTCAAGGCCATTCTAGGCTGAATAGTAAGAATCTATGTTAATAAAAAGTACCCCTCAAAAGTAGAAAGAGAAAGTTCCTCCCCCAGCCAAGAATGTATCCCTTGTAAGATACAGAACATCCGTCTCTAAAACTCAATTGCTATACTTACAGATTTAGTCATATATAGCAATAGATTTAATGTTTTTTTGCCATTTTGCTTGTCTGATTGTCCTGCCAGTGTCTTATATATAAGTAACCAAGGAAAAGATTCATTCACAATTTTAAACATTTATACAAACTTTAAGAGAGATTTTTTTGGTGAAAATACTAACTTGAAATAGAGAAAATTTCCAGTATCCACATACGGTTTCAATATTTTGGTTTTCTTGCTGTTTTTATACCCCTGTTCACTCAAGATACTCCTGCTAGATGAGCCAACAGCAGGAATGGACCCCTGCTCTCGCCACATTGTTTGGAATCTTCTAAAATACAGAAAGGCTAACAGAGTGACCGTGTTTAGTACTCACTTCATGGATGAGGCTGACATTCTTGCTGGTGAGATTTTTGATTTATTATAAAAAATAAGGGAGATAAACATGGAAATGCTAAATCCTGAGGGACAAATAAAAGACGTATTTAATGGTGCATATTCTAAACAAAAAGTTTTAAAAATTAAAAATTATATATTTCCGTGTTCAGTGTTTTCCAGATCACCCTGTTTCAGTGATTTCTCAAAATAACTCATACAAGATTCCCATATTATCACACTCACTATATACTAATTATTATCGCAAAAGGCTATGTGGCAAAATTAGCAAAGGGCTAAATCACATGAGGCAGAAGTCTGGAGGAAGCCAGGCACACGCTTTCCAGAGGCCCTTAATTTCCCCATGACTGACTTGTAAGGAACTACAAAATGAACTACCATCTGCTATTCTTAACACAGCGCAGCTCCGCAAGGACAGGAAGGCAAGCAGTCAGCATCAGCGGGGTTTGTGGGCAGCATTTGGACCTCAAGCTTCTCCTTGTCTGCTTTGACACTAATCAGAGCCTCCCACATCCACATTCCAAGTTGCTAGTCAAGGCCAGCTGTAAGCAGGTCATTCTAAATAGCTCTCACTGGCCTGTCCCTCATTTTCTGTGCAGTTTTGTGTATATGTATGCTAACATATACATACATATATATGTTGGGATTGATTTTTAACACCCAGGACAAGAGTTTGAAACCCTGTAGCTTCTTTTTCTAGCTGTTTGTGTAGTATTAATTGGATAAATCCCTTATCTCTTCAGTAGTATCTATATCAAAAAGAATTGAACGAACTCAGTTTTATTTTTGTTATTATGTTTCCTTTTTTTTATTTTTGTGCATTTGGCTATTAAGGAATCCTGAAAACTCCTGTATTACAGGTTCCTTTAGGAAGGGCCTGAGCTATTAGGAGGATGTACTCTGCAGTCAGGCTGCCTGAGGACAGTTCTTGGCTTGGTTATGTTAGTAGCCGTGTGAAACATGTTTAAGCAATGTGTGTTTGTCTTCTCTCAATGTTCTCATCAGAATAAATAGGTGATGATATTTTAGTGTCTTCCTTATAAGCTTATCATGACGATTAATGATGTAATACTTGTATGTATGCCATTATTAACTTAGAAATTGAGATGTGAATTCCACTTTGTAGACAGGAAGGCTGTCATATCACAAGGGATGCTGAAATGTGTTGGTTCTTCAATTTTCCTAAAAAGTAAATGGGGAATTGGCTACCGCCTGAGGTAGGTGACACTTGTTCTTCTGTGACCTTGTTCTGTTTGTATTTATGCTTAGCCTACTGTTACTGCTTTCAAGGCTTGCTATATTGTGCCCTAGCCACGTTTAGTGATACAGTTTAGAACATTCAGAATGTATTGGTTATTTATTGACTAATCATAAAATGATGATTTTGGCTTTTCCTAGCATGTATATAGACAGATACTGTGCCACAGAGTCGCTCTCTTCCCTGGTTAGGCAGCACATACCCGCCGCCGCTCTGCTGCAGCAGAATGACCAACAGCTTGTGTACAGCTTACCTTTCAAAGACATGGACAAATTTTCAGGTATTTGTGTTTTGTTTTTCCCCGTTTCTTGGTTGACTAGAGCTTTTGTTTTGGGAACAGGCTTTTCTCTGCCTTTTTTGATTATTTCTCTATGTAATAATCCCAGCTGGTCAGAGTTTGTAGTTTTTCTGCTTCAACTTTTCTTTGAACCTGAAATACTGCATACTCAAATGTATGATTTTTACTTTTGTCTTTTTAGAAGTAGTATGCAACTATCATTTGTTAATTTAAATACTTAATGGAAATAAAGAAAAATATGTTTATGTTGTTAAGAAAACAAGAAAATTAGGGTGGGTTTGGTGGTGCCTGTCTATAATCATAGCAACTGGGAGGCAGAGACGGCCAGAGGATGGCTAGAGATATGAAGCCAGTCTAGTCTGCATAGCAGGATCCTGGCCAACACGGCCAGTTTACAGTGGGAACCCTGCTTCAAACCGGACAGAATTGTTTGTAGCTTTCCTGAGGACAAGCGGTGTGTATGTGTGCGCGTGTGCGTGTGCGTGTGTGTATGTGTGTGTGTATGTGTGTGTGTGTGTGTTTGTCATTTTCTTTTTGTTGTTGTTTAGTGTATATGTGTATAGGGAGGCTGTTCATATGTTTTCAAATAATTTCTAATTTCAGAATAAATTACAAAGTAATTATTTTAATTTAGAATTATTGTTTTATTTAAGTGCTATAAAATATTTAATTTTAGTTTAAAACATGTTAAAGATCTAATGAGTATTTTCCCATAAATAAAATTTCCTTGGCATTCTGTGCAATTTATAATGTTAAAAGTATCCTGACACCAAGTCTTTGAGTACCACTATGCTGGCTAACTAAATTTAATCATTTCTTCCTTCCTCCCTCCCTCTCTTCCTCTCTCCTTTCTCCTCCCCCCTTCTTTCTTGAGTGTTTGTATTTTTTTTTCTCTTTTTGTTTCTGTTGTTGTTTTGTTTTGGAGATAGGATCTTAGAGTACAGTCCAAGCTGACCGGCTGTTTTGGAACTCACTATATGGTTACATTTCAAATGTTTGTTTTCCCCTTTCCACTATCCCCTTTGGAAACCCCCTATCCCATCCCCCCTCCCCCTGCCTCCATGAGGGTGCTCCCCCACCCATTCACCCACTCCTGTCTTCCCTCCCTGGAATTCCCCTATACTGGGGCATCTAACACCCTCAGGCCCAAAGGCCCCTTCTCCCACTGATGGCCAACAAGGCCCTCCTCTGCCACATGTGTAGCCAGCACCATGGTTTCCTCCATGTGTATTCTTTGGTTGGTGGTCCAGTCTCCAGGAGCACCGGGGGGTCAGGCCACTTGAAACTGTTGCTCCCTCCATGGGGCTGCAAACTCCCTCAGCTCCTTCAGTCACTTCTTCAACTCCTCCATCTGAGACCCCACACTCAGTCCAATGGTTGCTGTGAATTGAATCTTGGGTATTCTGAACTATTGGGCTAATATCCACTTATTAGTGATTACATACCATGTTCGTTCTTTTGTGACTGAGGATGGTATTTTCAAGTTCCATCTATTTGTCTAAGAATTTCATGAAGTCATTGTTTTTAATAGCTGGGTAGTATTCCATTGTGTAAATGTACCACATTTTCTGTATCCATTCCTCTGTTGAGGGACATCTGGATTGTTTCCAGCTTCTGGCTATTATAAATATGGCTGCTATGAACATAGTGGAGCATGTGTCTTTATTACGTGTTGGAGCATCTTCTGGATATATGCCCAGGAGTGGAATAGCTGGGTCCTGAGGTAGTATTATGTCCATTTTTCTGAGGGTCTGCCAAACTGATTTCCAGAGTGGTTGTACCAGCTTGCAATGCCACCAGCAATGGAGGAGTGTGCCTCTTTCACCACATCCTCGCTAGCATCTGCTCTCACCTGAGTTTTTGATCTTAGCCATTCTGACTGGTGTGAGGTGGAATCTCAGGGTTGTTTTGATTTTCATTTCCCTGATGACTAAGGATGTTGAACATTTCTTTAGGTGCTTCTCAGCCATTTGAGTTTCCTCAGTTGAGAATTCTCTGTTTAGCTCTGTTCCCCATTTTTTTGATAGGGTTATTTAGATCTCTGGACTCTAACATCTTGAGTTCTTTGTATATATTGGATGTTAGCCCTCTATTGGACATAGAACTGGTAAAGATCTTTTCTCAATCTGTTGGTTGCAATTTTGTCCTATTGACAGTGTCCTTTGCCTTAAAGAAGCTTTGCAATTTTATGAGGTCCCATTTGTCCATTCTTGATCTTAGAGCATAAGCCATTGGTGTTCTGTTCAGGAGATTTTCCCCTGTGCCCATGAGTTCGAGAGCTTTCCCGACTTTCTCTTCTATTAGATTCAGTGTATCTGGTTTTATGTGGAGGTCCTTGTTCCAATTGGACTTGAGCGTTGTGCAGGGAGATAGGAATGAATCAATTCGCATTCTTCTACATGTGGACTGCCAGTTGAACCAGCACCATTTGTTGAAGAGGCTGTCTTTTTTCCACTGGATGGTTTTAGCTCCTTTGTCAAAGATCAAGTGACCATAAGCGTGTGGGTTCATTTCTGGGTCTTCAGTTCTATTCCATTGATCTACCTGCCTGTCACTGTACCAATACCATGCAGTTTTTATCATTACTGCTCTGTAGTACAGCTTGAGGTCAGGGATGCTGATTCCCCCAGAAGTTCTTTTATTGTTGAGAATAGTTTTTGCTATCTTGGGTTTTTTGTTATTCCATATGAATTTTAGAATTGCTCTTTCTAAGTCTATGAAGAATTGAGTTGGAATTTTGATATTGCATTGAATGTGTAGATTGCTTTCGGCAGGATGGCCATTTTTACTATATTAATCCTGCCAGTCCATGAGCATGGGAGATCTTTCTATCTTCTGAGGTTTTCTTAGATTTCTTTCTTCAGAGACTTGAAGTTCTTGTCACACAGATCTTCCACTTGTTTGAGTAGAGTCACACCAAGATACTTTATATTGTTTGTGACAATTGTGAAGGGTGTCATTTCCCCAATTTCTTTCTCAGCCTGTTTATCCTTCCAGTATAGGAAGGCTACTGACTTGTTTGAGTTAATTTTATATTCGGCCACTTTGCTAAAGTTATCAGCTATAGCAGTTCTCTGGTGGAGTTTTTCGGGTCACTTAAGTATACCATCATAACATCTGCAAATAGTGATATTTTTGATTTCTTCCTTTCCAATTTGTATCCCTTTGACCTCCTTTTGTTGTCTGATTGCTCTAGCTACAACTTCAAGTACTATATTGATTAGATAGGCAGAGGGCAGCCTTGTCTAGTCCCTGATTTTAGTGGGATTGCTTCAAGTTTCTCTCCATTTAGTTTGATGCTGGCTACTAGTTTGCTTTATATTGCTTTTACTATGTTTAGATATGGGCCTTGTATTCCTAATATTTCTAAGACTTTTATCATGAAGGGATGTTGAATTTTGTCAGATGCTTTTTCAGCATCTATTGAAATGACCATGTGGTTTTTTTCTTTGAGTTTTTTATGTAGTGGATTACATTAATGGATTTCTGGGTATTGAACCATCCCTGCATCCCTGGGATGAAGCCTATTTGATCGTGGTGAATGATTGTTTTGATGTGTTCTTGGATTCAGTTTGCAAGAATTTTATTGAGTATTTTCTCATCGATACTCACAAGGGAAATTGGTCTGAAGTTTTCTTTCTTTGTTGGGTCTTTGTGAGGTTTTGCTATCAGTGTAACTGTGGCTTCATAGAACGAATTGGGTAGTGTTCCTTCTGTTTCTATTTTGTGGAATAGTTTGAAGAATATTGGTATTAGGTCTTCTTTGAACGTCTGATAGAATTCTGCACTAAACCCATCTGGTCCTGGACTTTTTTTGGTTGGGAGACTTTTAATGACTGCTTCTATTTCTTTAGGGGTTATGAGACTGTTTAAATGGTTTATCTGATCCCGACTTAACTTTGGTATTTGGTATCTGTCTAGAAAATTGTCCATTTCCTCCAGATTTTCCAATTTTGTTGCGTATAGGCTTTTGTAGTATGATCTGATGATTTTTTTTTAATTTCCTCAGAATCTGTTGTTATATCTCCCTTTTCATTTCTGATTTTGTTAATTTGGATACTATCTATGTACCCTCTGGTTAGTCTGGCTAAGGGTTTTTCTATCTTGTTGATTTTCTCAAAGAACCAGCTCCTGGTTTTGTTGATTCTTTGTATAGTTCTTTTTGTTTCTAGTTGGTTGATTTCAGTCCTGAGTTTGATAATTTCCTGCCTTCTACTCCTCTTGGGTGTATTAACTTCTATTTGTTCTAGAGATTTCAGGTGTGCTGTTAAACTGATAGTGTATGCTCTCTCCAGTTTCTTTTTGGAGGCAGACAAAGCTATGAGTTTTCCTCTTAACACAGCTTTCATTGTGTCCCATAAGTTTGGGTATGTTGTACTTTCATTTTCATTAAATTCTAGGAAGTCTTTAATTTCTTTCTTTATTTCTTCCTTGACCAAGTTATCATTGAGTAGAGCATTGTTCAGTTTCCATGTGTATGTGGGCTTTCTGTTGTTGTTGTTGCCATTGAAGATCAGCCTTAATCCGTAGTGATCTGATAGAAGGCATGGGATTATTTCAGTCTTCTTATAACTGTTGAGGTTTGTTGTGTGACCAATTATATGGTCAATTTTGGAGAACGTACCATGAGGTACAAGAAGGTATATTTTTTGAATTAGGATGAAATATTCTATAGATATCTGTTAAATCCATTTGGTCCATAACATCTGTCTCTAGTTTGTGTTTCCAAGATCTGTCTATTGATGAAAATGGGGTGTTAAAGTCTCCCACTATTATTGTGTGAGGTGCAATGTGTGCTTTGAGCTTTAGTAGAGTTTCTTTTATGAATGTGGGAGCTCTTGCATTTGGAGCATAGATGTTCAGAATTGAGAGTTCTTCTTGGTAGATTTTTCTTTTGATGAGTATGAAGTGTCCTTCCTTATCTTTTTTGATGACTTTTGGTTGAAAGTTGATTTTATCTGATATTAGAATGGCTACTCTAGTCTGTTTCTTGGGACCATTTGCCTGGAAAATTGTTTTCCAGCCCTTTACTCTGAGGTAGTGTTTGTCTTTAACTCTGAGGTGCGTTTCTTTTATGCAGAAAAATGCTGGATCTTGTTTATGTATCCAGTCTGTTAATCTATATCTTTTTATTGGGGAATTGAGCCCATTGATGTTAAGAGATATTAAAGAATTAATAAAGTGATTGTTGCTACCTGTTATTTTTGATGCTATGTTTATGTTTGTGTGGCTATCTTCTTTTGAGTTTGTTTACTTTCCTGCTTTTTCTAGGGTGTAGTTTCCCTCCTTGGGTTGGCGTTTTCCATCTATTATCCTTTCTAGGGCTGGGTTTGTGGAAAGATATTGTGTAAATTTGGTTTTGTCATAGAATATCTTGGTTCCACCATCTATGGTAATTGAGAGTTTTGCTGGGTATAGCAGCCTGGGCTGGCATTTGTGTTCTCTTAGGGTCTGTATGAGATCTACCCATGATCTTCTAGCTTTCATAGTCTCTGATGAGAAGTCTGGTGAATTCTGATAGGTCTGCCTTTATATGTTACTTGACCTTTTTTCCCTTACTGCTTTTAAATTCTTTCCTTGTTTTGTGCATTTGGTGTTTTAACTATAATGTGATGGGAGGAATTTCTTTTCTAGTTCAATCTATTTGGAGTTCTGTAGGCTTCTTGAATGTTTATGTTCATCTTTTTCTTTAGGTTAGGGAAGTTTTCTTCTATAATTTTGTTGAAGATATTTACTGGCCCTTTAAGTTGGGAATCTTCACTCTCTTCTATACCTATTATCCTTAGGTTTGATCTTCTCATCGTGTCCTGGATTTCCTGGATGTTTTGGGTTAGGAGCTTTTTGCACTTTGTATTTTCTTTGACTGTTGTGTCAATGTTTTCTGTGGTATCTTCAGCACCTGAGATTCTCTCTTCTATCTCTTGTATTCTGGTGGTGACGCTTGCACCTATGACTCCTGATCTCTTTCCTAGGTTTTCTATCTCCAGGGTGTCTCCCTTTGTGATTTCTTTATTGTTTCTATTTCCATTTTTAGATCCTGGATGGTTTTGTTCATTTCCTTTGCCTTTTTGATTGTGTTTTTCTGTAATTCTGCCTGTTTGATTGTGTTTTCCTGTAATTCTTTAAGGGATTTTTGTGTTTCCTCTTTAAGGTCTTCTAGCTGTTTACCTGTGTTCTCTTGTATTTCTTTAAGAGAGTTATTTATTTCCTTTTTAAAATCTTCTATCATCATCATGAGATGTGATTTTAAATCTGAATCTTGCTTTTCTGGTATGTTTGGGTATCCAGGGATCGCTGTGGTGGGAGAGCTGGGTTCTGATGATGCCACGTTGCCTTGGTTTCTATTCCATATGTTCTTGCCCTTGCCTTTTGCCATCTGGTTATCTCTGGTGTTAGTTGGTCTTGCTCTCTCTGACTGTAGTTTGTCCCTCCTGCAAGCTTCTGCATCAGTACTACTTGGAGACCAGCTTTCTCTGAGAGGAATTTGGGTTTGTAGTGCTGTGATACAGGGTCAGCTCTGGGGTGCAGATAGAAACCAGAAGGATTCTGTCCCCAGATGTTCCTTGGTTCCTGTGTCCTGATGGCTCTTCAAGGGTCCCTCTTGATCCAGGAATTTGAACAGAAGTGGTGGTCTTGCCTGTGCCTTGAAGGTGTGTCGGCACTCCTGGGAGACCAGCTCTCTCCTGGAGCCCTGTGTCACAGGATCAGCATCCCTGCTGCAGAAGGAAACCAGAAGACCACTCCTCAGTCCCTGTGTCCTGAGGGTACCGGGTGGGTCCCTCTGAGCAGAGGTGCTGGCCTTACGCCCCACTCACAGGCTTTTCCACATTCCTTGGAGGCTAGCTTTCTCCTGATGCTATTTGGCTATGGAGCCCTGTGGCCCAGGCTGAGGTCCCCAGCCACAGATGGAAACTGGAAGTCTCCTGTCTGGGTTAGTCTTAATTTCCTAGTAGTTCTCTAGCCTCAGCCTCCGGAATGCTGAGATCACAGACATGAAAACCTATGCCTGGCTTATACCCAGTTTTGAATGGCATTTTACATTTTTGTATGATTTGAATGGCATTGCAGGTCAACTTATGTTAATTTTACTTGAAATTGTGTGCGGGTGTGTGTGGGTGTGGGTGTGAGTGTGGGTGTTTGCATGTGAGTTATGATGCCTATGGAGTCTTCTCAGCACCAGATTCCTAGGAGCTGGATTAGAGGCAGTTGTGAGGCACCCCAACCTGGGAGCAGGGAAGGACGTATGTCCTCTTAACTGCTGGGCCATCTCTCCATCCTTCTGTGCCACTTAGAGAGCTCAATATCATTTCACCTCTTTTTCCTTTCTTTTAGGCTTGTTTTCTGCTCTAGACATTCACTCAAACCTGGGTGTTATTTCTTATGGTGTCTCCATGACAACACTGGAAGATGTATTCTTAAAGCTAGAAGTTGAAGCAGAAATTGACCAAGCAGGTAAAAACAGATATAAAAAGATCAGACAATAAACTGGGCAATACAAATAATTACATCAGTAAATGAATTAATTATGCAAGCATATGAAGTCTATGTTGTCTTGTGGAGTCAAGGGCAGAAGCAAATAAGTAATTGAAGTGTTGCTAATGGTGATAGATTGTGAAGGAAATGACGTGGTATTCTTGGAAGGCCTTAGATGTTTGAACTGAGATGTGAATCACCAGAAAAATTCACAAATGCAAACATTTTGGGGCAAAATGTACTGGATAAAGAAAGTTTCCATTTCTCCGGTGTTGAGACATTAATTATATGTCTTTGAGGGACCAAAAAAGCAGGCCACCATGGTAGGAACCATGAAGGAAGTAATCGACATTGCTTTCAGAGAGTAGCCAGAGGGCTGGGTCAGGTTTTGTCTTTGAGCATCTGGGAATTTAATTTCTTTTTATTTTTTTAATTTTTTATTGGTTATTTTATTTATTTAAATTTCAAATGCTATCCGCCTTACTGGTTTCCCCTACCCAAACCCTCGATCCCATTCCTCCCTCCTCCTGCTTCTATGAGGGTGCTCCCCCACCCACCCACTTCTTCCCTCCCTCCTCCCTGCCCTGGCATCCCCCTACCCTGGGTCATTGAGCCTTCACAGGACCAAGGGCCTCCCTTCTCACTGATGCCAGATAAGGCCATCCTCTGCTACATATGCAGCTGGAGCCATGGGTCCCTCCATATGTACTCTGTGATTGGTGGTTTAGTCCCTGGGAGCTCTAGGGAGGTCTGGTACATCGATATTGTTGTTCTTCCTATGGGGTTGCAAACCCCTTCAGCTCCTTCAGTCCTTTCTCTAAGTCCTCCACTGGGGTCACCATGCTCAGTCCCATGGTTGGCTGTGGGCATCTGCTTCTGTATCAGGAAGGCTCTGGCAATTCGAGTTTTTCTTCACAAAAGAACAGAGAAACAAAATTTTAGTAAAAGCTGTCTTTGGAGCAAGAGAAAGTGGATTGTTGATTGTCAAATATGTAGAGTTAAATAAGGAAAGAAATAATTTGGAAACAGGGTGATGAGCGGCTTGGTAGTGAGGAAGAACGTAGTGACCTTGCTGAGAGCATCTTGGGTGATGTGGCCAAGAGCGAAGCTGGTGCAGTGTGCTGTGCGATGAGACATTTCATGACTGAAGCTTAGCACGAGTTCACAGTCAGTAGATGACACCAAAGTGCGTAAGAGTTCCATCTATGTTCTGTAATGTTGATGTGATCTTTCTATTTTAAACATTCCAAAATGGTTTTTTGTTTGTTTACTTTTATTGGCAAATAGATTATAGTGTGTTCACACAGCAGCCACGGGAGGAAGAAACAGATTCAAAATCTTTTGATGAGATGGAACAGAGTTTACTTATTCTTTCTGAAACCAAAGCCTCTCGAGTGAGCACCATGAGCCTTTGGAAGCAGCAAGTATCTACAATAGCAAAGTTTCACTTCCTCTCCTTGAAACGAGAAAGCAAATCCGTGCGCTCTGTGTAAGTATAGCTATCATTCTCCTCCTGAAAACCTGCCTTTTGGGGGTTGCAAATAGAATTTGCTATCTAAACATTTAAATAATGACATGTCCACAGCTTTGTAGTTCTGAAACGTTAAATGGCAGTTTCACAGTAATCTTATCACATATCCATGGTACTTTAATCTTTTCATTCTTATCAACTATCTATCTATCTATGTATCATGTATATATGTATGTATCTATCATGTATGTATCTGAGTTTCACTGTGTAGCACTGGCTGTCATGGAACTGAATATGTAGACCAGGCTAGCTGCCACCCCACCTAAATCCACCTATTTCTGCCTCCTAAATGCTGGGATTAAAGATGTATGCTGTTATGCCCAGCTCTGCCCTTCTTTTCTAAGCTGGTATTTCTTATCTTTAAAAGGATGAAGTAATAAGTAATACTATCTGATGTTTACTTCTTCAGTTATTGTCATTATATTTAAATTTTTATTTTGAATTTATATAATTTCATATTTTTTCCATCCATTAAGTCTCGTAATTGTTTTCAGTAAATAGCAAGAGAGTGAAATCTTCCCCTATTATTAGATGAAGAAGGGTTAGGACAGAAAGAAAGTTCTCCAGCGAGTAGACCCAGGGTGTAAGGAATCTTCTACATAATTTATTCTCTCAGGATCTTATATAATATAGATTGACAGTATCTCAGTGGAGCAGTAGCAGTTTCTGTAATTACACTGTGATAAGGATGAACATTTTCACCTGTGACCTCATCACGGTCTCTAATGCTAAAGTACTTACACAGTACTTTGCCACTGTATGAAGTGTAAATGGCGACAATAGAATCCGAGTGAGACGCAGTTCCTTCAGGATATGGATGCCTAAGCATTTATGACAATACCTCATTCTTCAACAGTTATGGTTATATGTACTATAATTTAAGAGTAAATATAGTCTAAATATACTTTTCTAGCTTTTTCTTCTCTTTACTTCCAATTTAATAATCTTTGAATTTGATATTCCAGTTAGCTTCCTCTTCAATATTATTATCAGGTCAATTTTGGTAGTAGAATTTTAGGAAGGTTTTATTTTTCTATGCTTTTTATTCTTGTTTTGTTGTTTTGTAATTGAGTATTGAATCTGTACTAATATGAATGCAGACATCTAATAGATTTATATGTTAACGGAAATTAAGATATATTATTTTTTCTTTCAGGTTGCTTCTGCTTTTCATTTTTTTTGCAGTTCAGATTTTTATGTTTTTGGTCCATCATTCTTTTAAAAATGCTGTGGTTCCCATCAAACTCGTTCCAGACTTGTATTTCCTAAAGCCTGGAGATAAACCTCATAAATACAAAACAAGCCTGCTGCTTCAAAATTCTACTGGTGAGAGTGTGTGAAGGTCTGTGATGTGTGTTGGTTGTGGACGGGGCTGAGGGCTAATAGAGTTAGAGACTGGGCTTGTAGACCTTGTAAGAGAAAGCAAGCACGACCCATGATTGTAAAATCTAAATTAAATATTTACCTCTTGATAGTGAATGATATTAGAAATACAGTTTTAGTTTAAATGTAGTTGATCATTTTTAGAATTTTCTAATTTCTATTACTTGTAGTTATTAAAATATTTTTAAAAACAGTAATTACTGGCATGTTTTATTTCAAAGTTCATGATGGGCTTAAATGAACTTGAGAGTATGTAAGATTTTCCTAAGCAAGAGTTTATAGTATATAGTATTTACACATATTCATTGAGATGCTAAAAATTCATCAAGAACTATTGAAGAATTAATTACAAATTAAAAGGTAAACCTTACTTACATATAAATATCTACACCCAGCCAGGTGGCAGTGACACATCTTTAATCCCAGCACTAGGGCAGCAGAGGTAGGCGAACATCTGAGTTCCAGGCCAGCAAGCTTGGCTAACAGTGTGAGTTCCAAGACAGCCAAGGCTAGAAATCCTGTCTTGAAAAACCAAAACCAAAAACCAAAACAGCACCAAAACCCCAAAACAAACAAAACCCTAAAAAACAAACAACACAAAAGAAAGTACAGCTGAATATCTTGTTTACAGTTAATAATTTTGTATTTACTATTTTTGCTCTTGCTATATAATTGACAATAGATTTTTTTTTATACTTACGAACTTGAGCTAATTTTAAATTAAGATTCTAAGTTTTTAAAATATTAAGACTTAGTAAGGAATCATTCACTCATGGTCAGTTTTCCTGTAACATGTGCTTACATTAGTAGCCTGTAGTCTGGAGATTATTGTAGACATTATTTGGCAGTGATTACAGTTAAAGTATGGTGCTGAGTTTGATACATAACCTTAATCTTTTCTGGGAAAGATGCATTTAGCATGGAAAAATTTCTCTAATTCGAATATATTTTACAGTTTACTTTTTTCACTTAGAAATCTTGTCTTCACTTTAAAATGAATTTTATATTACTAAAATACAATACTTTTGTGAAATCTCATACTTTTGAGTTTTTAGTGCATATCTAAAAATAATATAAGTATCTCAAATCTTTCTGTTCTGATTTCATTGTTTTTCTTTGTAGAAATTCTAGTATCTTCACTGTCACTTCTGTTACTTTCCATATTATTGTTTCTTGCTCTTGGATCCACATTCCCATTGCTGGTCCATAATGAAGCATATGTGTGTGCATACATGTATGTATATGTAAGGAATATGTATACATAATACATGAGCACATACTAAATATTTTCTTAACCTTCTTCGAGAGCTTACATTGCATGGTTACTTCACTTGTAGTGTAGCTGTTTTCTTGACTACGTAGCCACTCTGGTAAACTGAAGAGCTCAGATAGGGTCCTGGTGAGGAGAAAAATGGTGTCAAAAGCACCATTCTTTATGACATTGAGGACTGGCACTTGGTCTGCCCTGTCATTCTGTTGAGTTACTGAGAGTGTTTGGTTTTGTGAGATTTGGGTTTCTGTGAGTCGCGTTCGTTGTGTTTTGGTTCCTGGCTTTTGTGATGGTAGAGCAGGACCTCTCTACTCATCAGACATGATGCTGTACAATTAAGCACAAAGAGGAGTCAAGCCTTTTTTTGGGGGGGGGGTGCATTTAAAGGATGTAGGTAGAAGACTGTTTTTTCTGCATGGCTACTTTGGTATAATTAAGATTACCAAAATAGATTATTTTTGTTTTTTTAGTCAAGTTTCATGATAACTTTATACTGTTACTAATATTTTTGAGGGAAGCAGGTAAAATTTACACAGTACTGTATGCCAGGCTCTGTTTAAAGCTCTGCGCGTGTGTTCCCTTACTTCTGGTCATAACTGCTGTACTGATAAGGTAGTCATGCTTATCTCCCCTTGGCAGAGGAGGGAACTAAGATCTAAACATCACTGTCACTTGCTTGAAGGACATGACGTGTAAGCTGATACAACTTGATTTGAATCTTATATGGCTACAGCGTCAATCTCCCAGTGTCCAGGCTGAAGCGAAAAGCTCTCCTTGAATGAGCACT
>JADRCH010000091.1:1118863-1129105 GCA_019843965.1 Rhynchomys soricoides
CTCCCAGTGTCCAGGCTGAAGCGAAAAGCTCTCCTTGAATGAGCACTCTCTGATGTTATTAAGAGTCTCTGGCTGTTTCTTGCCTAAACTGATCTTTATTGTTCTTATTTCCTAATTCCAGACTCAGATCTCAGTGATCTCATTGACTTTTTCACACACCAGAACATAATGGTGGCCATGTTTAATGACAGTGACTATGTGTCTGCCGCTCCTCATAGTGCGGCTCTGAATGTGGTGCATTCGGAAAAGGTAAGAGTGTTACGTGTGCGTCCTCGTGTCACCGTTGTGAGGTGCTGACACGGTGGCTCTGAAATCAATTGGCTGAACCTATCCCATCAGTCATGAACTGAGTCTGCTTTTAGAAGTAACTGTATTAGTTTGTGATAGCTTTTACGCCCCGGTAAGAGACCAGTAAGCATTTTTTATTTTATTTTTACATTTTATTTCTGCTTAAAATATCTGCATATTGCAAGCCAGGTTATCTTTAGCTGTCATTATTTTTCCTATCACTTGCTGAAGCAGTTTTTCACAATATCTAGTAAAATTTAATTAATTAAATAATTAATCCAATCAAGTTAGTTAGCAAGAAAAGTTTGGTCCTTAGCAATATTACTATACTTACGCCAAGTGTGTAACGACTCTTCTTTTTGAATTGTAGGACTATGTTTTCACTGCTGTTTTCAACAGTACTATGGTTTATTCTTTACCAGTAATGATGAACATCATTAGTAACTACTATCTTTATCATTTAAATGTGACTGAAGCTATCCAGATCTGGAGTACCCCATTCATTCAAGTAAGCAAACATACAAAAAGATGCATTTGTCTGTGGAAATCTCTTAATGTTAAAAATTGAGGTGGGGGTTTAGGAGTCTCCAAGATTACTTGGCTTCAAGATCAGAGCATCTTTATGTGATGATGATAGGTTTGTGAAACAGTGATATATTAATTGTAGACAAAAATGAATATTGTTTAGTATTTTGTGTATGTGTGTGTGTAAAATCTAGTAAGTGAGATATTGAAAGACATCTTGAGAAGTCACCTAGACAAACCATTTTTGCTAAAGTATCAAAATGTTGAAGACCAGAGACATTAAGACAGTGATGTACTATTTATTTCTGTATCATCTGTGCTTATTAGACTTGTGGATTCTGTTCAGTGCAGAGTACCTTCCCTGTTTGATAAGTGTACATCTTACATAAAAAGGGTAGGGATGAGTCCAGGATCTGCTCTTCTAATGCTTCCTTACTGAGCATGTGCAAGACACTGGTTTGGTCTCTAGCGTGAAGGTCAGGGTGAAGGAGGACAGAGAAATGGACTTTTTGAGGGTCGAGGATGTTACAAAAAGCAGCCTTACTCTCAGGATTTCATTAGCATGTGGATCTCAGCTGCTTACCGGGCTGTCAGAAAGTTAGCTGACTCTTAAGGGTGACTGGAACTAGAGGAGCTAAAGTCACCTTTGTCTGGGAGTTCTTGATTCCTTAGGAAGACAAGCTTGGATATAGCTTTTCCCAAGGGGAAAAAAGGAGGGCTCAAGATCCTATTTGACGTAGTCATGAAAGTATTTACACAGTCAGTGAAGAGCACCAAATACCATTCTTAGGCATTTCTTATTCCGTCTGGCCGCTGGTGGCTGTGTTAACTATGTATCTCATATGTTAATTAGTGGCAGAGTTGGTAGCACTCCTGTTAATAAACCTGTTATTCATTCATTCATTCATTCATTCATTCTACTATGGTAGCTGTCATAATCACTCAGGTCTTGAGGGACTGAGTGCTCTTTCGTGGTGTTCTAAGGTATTCTAAAGTGATTCTTACATTAATTTTCTATTTTGTATTTGTCTTTCAGGAAATTACTGACATCGTTTTTAAAGTTGAGCTATATTTTCAAGCAGCTTTGCTTGGAATCATTGTTACTGCAATGCCACCTTACTTTGCCATGGAAAATGCAGAGAATCATAAGGTAATTGGTCATATTAAAAATTACAGGTATAAGGTTCTGTCAAGCTTGAGGATCTGAGTTCGACCCTTGGAACCCACATGTGTGAGGAAGACCGGATTCTTCTAAATTCCTTCCCATAGCCATGTGTGTGTGCACACGGGGACACAGAGAAGTAGATGTAAACACATTGTTTTTCAATCTTGCAAAAAATAAATAATTAACCAGGGGCTGGAGAGGTACATCAGCAATTAAGAGCATTTGATTTCCTTGAAGAAGGTACCAGTTCAGTTCTGAGCATCCACATGATAGCGCACAACTGCCTGATTCTAGTTCGAGGGAATTCTGTACCCTCTTCTGCCCTCTGTTGTCCCCTTCATGCATGTGGTACTGTAAACCCACACGTACACACATATATACGTGAATAAGTATGCATCTTAAAAAGTAAAAGTCTAGGGGCTGGAGAGATGGCTCAGCGGTTAAGAGCACTGGCTGTTCTTCTGAAGGTCCTGAGTTCAATTCCCAGCAACCACGTGGTGGCTCACAACCATCTGTAATGGGATCTGATGCCCTCGTCTGGTGTGTCTAAAGACAGTGACAATGTGTGTGTGTATCTATATCTATAGTCTTAAAATATTTACACAGATCAATCCCTGCTAGTAAGAAGGTTTATATAAAAGTAAGTTGTTTGCCTCATAGAAAACATTAAGAATATTCAATTTACAGCGTGTCTTAGTTATATTTATATTGCTATGATAAAAGACGCTGACCAAAAGCCACTAGGATCGGGGAGGACTGGCTTATGTCCCAGGTAACAGTCCATCACTAAGGGAAGGTGTCAAGGGACTGAGGCAAAGCAGAGAACATAAAGGCAGGCACAGAAGCAGAAATTATGAAGAAAAGCAGCTCACTGGCTTGCTCCTGGCTTGCTTACCTTGCTTTCTTACACCATTAACCTGTTCTCTGTTTTTGTGATTTTTGTATGTCAAGAGCATATAAATGTAATTGCAGTATACATTTTTGGGGGATTGACTTTATTTTTACTACTGTAACTTCCTAGTGCTTTCTTGAAATCCATGACGTTTGTGTCAGGAGACTCAGTAGTCTATTTTCTTTTATTACAGAGAACTATTTCAAGGTATGGGTGTATTATAGTTTGTATAGCCATTACTTGTTTAAAAACATCTGGTCTGCTGCTAGGTTTCACTCATCCAAATACGGTTGCTATGAATGTTTGCCTGTGGGTGTGTATGAATACTGGTGTTTACTTGTACGTATGTCTGTGCACTGCATGCCTGCAGTATGCACAGATGCCCAAAGAGGGCATCGGCGTCCCTGAGGCTGGAGTTACAGATGGTTGTGAGCCTCCACGTGGGTGCTGGGAATCAAAGCTCGCCCCGCTTCCTCCTCTAATGTAATCTTTGTTTCTTGTATCCCGTCTCTCACTCTGGTCTTCTCCTTGGTATTATACTCTTAGTTAATATGCATAGATAGTGTTAGAAGGGGCACAGATCAAATGAGTAGATTGTTAGGTATCAGGCCTTGGGAAAGGCTTTTACAAACTGTCAGTACTGAGAGCACGAGAAGGAAAGCTGATTGTTTAAGAATTAGCACACATGAAAACGCCAGTGTGGAGCCAGGCAATCATTTTAAAAGTATTTAGAATGTTTTCAAATGTCCTTTCTTTGCACAAAGTTGCACACACAGTCTGAAGTTCTGTGCACGTGCAGAGGATGTTAGGCAGCTGTTTTAAATGCCATGCTCTTCAGTGTTTTTATGAAACATAGGCTTTGAGCATGAGAACCCTTTTCCCTTACACAGATCTTCATTTGCCTCTGCATAGTCTCATACCACCGTGTTTGCCACTCCTGGGTGACACAGCCACCGTTCCTGTGTCACCTTTTGTTTTATTATATGCTGACTCTTTTTTCTTTTTCCTTCTCACTCTGGCCCCGCTTGCTCCAGCCCAAAGATTGATTGATTGATTGATTGATTGATTGATTTTATGTATGTGAGTACGTTACTGCTCTCTTCAGACACACCAGACGAGGGCGTCGGATCCCATGACAGATGGTTGTGAGCCACCATGTGGTTGCTGGGAATTGAACTCAGGACCCCCGGAAGAGCAGTCGGTGCTCTTAATTACGGAGCCTTCTCTTCAGCCCCTTATATTCTGATTCTTAAAAACTTTGTTGACATTGTTAAATCTCATAAATGAACCCAACTAAGGGCTAAAATGAATGCATGGAGAGTTATTTTTCTTGTTTTGTTGATTAAAATAAAAAGTTCTACAAAAAATAGACTTGCTTTTTATTTGTAAGATGTTTGAGATTTTAATAATTTTTCTTTCTTTTTTTTAGATCAAAGCTTATACTCAACTTAAGCTTTCAGGTCTCTTGCCATCAGCCTATTGGGTTGGACAAGCTGCTGTGGATATTCCCTTTTTTTTTGTTGTTCTGACTTTGATGCTAGGAAGTTTATTTGCATTTCATCATGGACTGTATTTTTATCCTGTAAAATTTCTTGCTGTGGTAAGTTTACATCAGTTGTTGTCATGGTCTTTATATGAAAATATTTCTTAAAATCTATGTACATATGACTATATGACAGCTGTAGGTTGAATGATGTGTATTACCTTTTTAAAAACAAAATGAAGCAAATGGTTTTTATTATATATGGAACATTTAATTCAATTTATATTACAAGTTTATATTTACTTTTAAATAAAAAGAAAGCAAATTACCATTTAAAAATAACTCTGTGAAGCTGTTGTGGTCTTCCAAGTAGACTAACTAGTGGCCTGTATCAGGCACCTAAGTATAGCCATCATTCTGTGTTCTCACGCCTACATATTTTACAAGAAAGGAATTGGTTTTTAAAAAAGACTTGATTTAATTAGTGTGAATGGGTGTGGGTATATGTGTGTTATATAAGTTAGCCAGTGTAGGCGGGGCTCGTAGAGCGTGCCGCACCCCTCAGAGCTAGTGTTAGCAGCATTTGCAGTGTGCCTGTCTTGTTATGAGGGTACCAGAATTCGTCCTCCAGTTCTGATTTTTAACCAATGGGCCATAGCTAGAGCTCAGAGAAAGAAACTCCTTTCTCCTAAATTTTAAGTTTGTCTGAAAATGTGAAAGCATGTGTAACTGAATTTGTGATCTGTGGAAGTGTATAATTAAGAATCCTTTGGTAGTGGTTTTTAATAGAAAAAAAGCAAAACAACAGAGAGTCACATATGCGGATGCTGGATGCAAACTTCGTTTTGTTAGAGATCATTTGTATTTGATACATTAATTCTCGCCCTGCAAAATAAACCTAGAAGTTACATTAAAACCAGGTGTGGTTCTCACCTTTAATCCCAGCACTTGAAAGACAGAGGCAGCCAGATCTCAGTGAGTTTGAGGCCAGCCTGGTCTATGTGGTGAGTTCTAGGCTAGCCAGGACTACATTGTGAGACCCTATCTCAAACAGAACAAAAAAAAACGTAACTAAAACAAACAAACAGAAAGTTGTATTGAGTGTGATGTGTTAAAATGGTCGCTAAGTACTAAAGTGCTGGCCCAACAATTAAAATCATTTTGTTATTATTGCAGAGGATTGGGCTCAGTTCCCAACACCAACATGATGGCTGACAATCATGCATAACTCCAATTCAAGGGGATCTGACACCCTCTTCGACCCCCATGGACACTAGTCACGCACACGGGACATACACATGCAGGCAGTCAAAGCACTTCCCGTGTTTAAGGAAATACATCTAAAAAGCTGTAAAGAATGATTGCTAGGATTTGAAGCATACACAGTTGTCACTAGCCGGAATGAATTTTAATGCTGAAATAATGAGGGCATTTACTTGGTTTAAAAAATGACAAGTAATGTTCAGCTTAAATTACTTGGAGTTGTTTAAAACGTTAAATTAAAAGCATGATTTTTATTGGCTTAATAAAAGTTAATAGATTAACTATTATTAATAGTTAATAGTTGTAGATTGTAGCTGTTTAAAGAACCACAGTGACAGTTTTGGGAATGATTTGTTGAAAATGAAATTTGATGAATAAAGTTACTTAATATTTTATTGTTATATTGTTTATATTGTTATTCAGTGCTCACCATTATAGAGCCATGTGTTTCTGATTTCCAGGTCTTCTGCCTCATTGCTTATGTGCCCTCAGTTATTCTGTTCACATACATAGCTTCGTTCACCTTTAAGAAAATCTTAAATACCAAGGAGTTTTGGTCATTTATCTATTCTGTGGTAAGTCACACCTTTATATTGTTTCAGTTTGTCAAGTCAGCTCATGTAGAAGTCAGGCACACGTTGGAGCTGGAGCACAGGGTGCAGTGTCTCTTCTGTAAGTGAAGCGTCTATAGAGAGAACAGGCAGTGTTTTCTGTGGGTGCCTGCATAGTCCACCTCATCTTCTCTGTAGGATGTTGCTCAACAATGCTTACAGCCAACAACCGATACCAGCAGACTGCTGCTTCCTGGCTTAGGACCATCTCTCGCTGCATGGTTTATTTGAGGATCAAGAGCCTAGTTGGATGCTGAGGCACAATTTGTAAATAAATTTATACGAGATTTTCAAATACTCGGTCACCTGTTTTCTTCTGTCTCCCCCTTAGACAGCACTGGCTTGTGTTGCAATCACGGAAATAACTTTCTTTCTGGGATATGCAGTTACGGCTGGTTTTCATTACACCTTCTGTGTAGTCATCCCAATCTACCCACTACTGGGTTGTCTGATTTCCTTCATAAAGGTATGTCTAGTGGATGTTTCAGAAAGTCTAAAGTCTAAATATGCATTTCTTAATCTTTAATGTCTTGATTCTTGTACTGAAAATAGTAACAAATAAGATTACCTACTACTGCTTGATTATAAAATCAGCACAGGGATTTAAAATAATAGGTCTTTTTAAGTATGACTTCACTTGTCAAAGGAGAAAAACTTATGACCACTACATGCTTTCTGATGCTCAATTTGGTATGCATAATTTGATGTGTGATCTGGCTTCAGTCAGTTTTATATTTAGGAATTCCTCAAGGATTAAGTAATGTATTATATATAAAGTGATGAGAGAAATTAAGTGTAAAAGATTCCCTACCAGGAAACATAAAGAAACAAAAATCAGATTAATTGTGAGCGTAGATAACTGAAGACATTTCCACTTTATCAGGAAAAAAATAAGTAGTTGGTAGAAGTGGGGTGACCATGAGCAAACTATATTGTATGAAATTGTCAAGGGATTAATAAACATCTTATATTAAGTGACCAGTACATTTATACTTTATGATTGCTAGATAATTTTTTTTCCCACTTTGGTTTAATATGTTTGACTATACTTGCCCCAGAAATATTTTTGGCAAGGAAGATTTTAAGTTATATATAACATAAGATATAGCTTATTAATAGGAACAACTTATAGAGATCACATATTTATGACTAAAATATATTAAAATTTTAAATCCAAATATTTGTGTATATAGATCATAAAAATGTTTTGTTTTAGGATTCTTGGAAGAATATACCAAAAAATGAGAATGCCTACAATCCTTGGGATAAACTTTTAGTTGCTGTAATAATGGTAAGAAATAACAAAAACCATTCTTGTGTGTTTGTGTCTTACGAGAAGTAAGAGTGTTAGTGGGGCTGGAGGGATGGTTTAGTGGTTAAGAGCAGTGACTGCTTTTCCAGAGGACCCAGGATCAATTGCCAGCAATTACATAGTGCCTTACAGCTTAACTCCTGCTCCAGGGGATTCTGTGTCCTCCTCTGTCCTTTACAGGCACCAGGAGTTCATGCGGTTTACATAAATTAACAAAAGGAAACAAACTAAAATTCCACATACACATAAAGTAAAATTAAGAAACTTAAAGGGAACTGTTTATAGTTATGAAGACATAACTCGGTTATTAAGGGTGCTTGTCCAGGGCCTGGAGAGATGGCTCAGCGGTTAAGGGCACTCACTGCCCTCCAGAAGACCTGAGTTCAATTCCCAGCAACCATATGGTGGCTCACAACCATCTGTAATGAGATACGATGCCCTCTTCTGTTGTGTCTGCAGACAGTGACAGTGGACTCCTATACATAAAATAAATAAATCTTTGAAAAAGAATGCTTGTCCAGCATGTATGGAGCCTTTGGTTTGATCCTGAGCACTGGAGCAACCAGGTGTGATGATGGACTCCTATGATCCCAGCACTTAGTAGGTAGAGGCAGGCTGCTCAGAAGCATGAGGTTGTCCTCAAGCTCCAGAGTGAATTAAAAAAGAATGACTTGGTTGTCTGTGTTTTGATTATTTTTAGTTTTTGTCCTGTTAGGTATAGGCCAAGCCCATAAGTTAAGTGTATTAATGCTGGTGAATCTGCATTTTTGTTGTAATACCTCTTCTTTTCCAACTATCTCCACTTCAGCACACTTCACTTTTCCATGCTACTAATTCTGTTTTAATAAAACTGGCTTCCTCTGAGGAAGAACATAGCCTTTAGTTGTTTGTGAGACAGGGTCTTAGATAGCTGAGGCTGGCCTTGGTCTTAAGATCCTTCTGCCTAAATTCCTTGGTGTTGAGATTAAAAGCCAGAGACAGGTTCCCAGCTAAGTTTTTATCTCGATTATATTTTGTAAAACTGACAGTAAACGAATTTATAGGGGCAGAAAATACAGGAAGAATTATTTTATGGAAACATTACTTTGTTAGTATTACAGTATGGGACCGAGGTTACAGTCAGTGGAATAATAAACGCTCTGTGTACGTGAAACCCCGAGTTCAACCTCAGGCACCAAGAAGCTAAATAAGACAAGTTACTTTTAAATGTCTTTATTAGGACAAACGTAGCAGAGTTGGATCCCCCTCTGGTGTGGCAGGGAACCTGGGCTGTGTGCTCTTGGTTCTGCTGGGGAACAATAGGCGATTTGGTCCTAAGCTGTCCCTACTCTTGTCCTAGCCCTACCTGCAGTGTGTGCTGTGGATTCTCCTCTTACAGCACTATGAGAAAAAACATGGAGGCAGATCAATAAGGAAGGATCCGCTGTTCAGGTTAGTTGATTTTTTTCAACCTAAGTGTTATAGTTTTGATAAATTTACAGAATTACACTTTATCATTTTAAACATGAATATACTATGAAACAATCCCAGCACTCTAATGGTATCTATTAACAGTCACTTTCCTGTATACTTGCCATGCCTTTAAGCCCTATGTGCCCACTGATCTGTATTTATGAAGTGTGCCTGTTCTGAACATTATACATTACTGGAGTTATATATGGAATAGTCATTTTTTGGTTTCATTCTTATGCTCAGTATAATATTTTTCTTTTTTGAAAGCTAAACATTGATGCATAGTGTCCTTCACATGATTACTTTCATGTTTATTTTGAATATTTATATTATACATATAAACATTTGTTTAAGAAAAATGATAAGATATATTTGACACTTGAGCCATTAAAGGCTGTGGTTCTATTAAGTACTTTAAGTGAACTGAAGTTGTGTAGTTATCTGCTTTTTACTGAATTGGACACATTAATGTTTAAAAAAATCAGATTGGTAGGCTGTGAATTATTAATTTTTTACATTAGTATTTATTTGTGTCCATATGTACTTTTGTTTGTTTGTGGGTATACGTGCACATAGCAGTCAGAAGACAGCTAGCAGAAGCTCACTCTGCCATGTGAGTGTCAGGGATTGACTTTGGGGCCTGTGGACGCCTTCCCCTGCTGAGCCATCTCACTGCTCAATAGGATTTGAACCACAGACTCTTAGGTAGCTCATGTAGTCTTACAGTTAGCAGGATTTGGGGAGGCTCCTTGTTATCCTGTAGCAGTGCTCTTTACAGTTTCATTTTGACAAAGAACGTTGTAATCCCCTTTCATATGCTTGTTGTCTGTAGTGTCTTCTGAGAGAATTGCCTACTTCTGTTAACACTTTAAAAATTGGTTCCGTTGTATTTATATTATCGAGTTGTTCCATTTTTTATGTGTTACATATATGGCTATGTGAAGTCCAAGTATTTTCTCCAAACTTACGTATTTTTACTAGGTTATTTTAAACTGAAAGAATTATTATTTAGTGAAACATGGTTATTGATAATAAACCAGTCTGCAGTTTGCCTTCTGTAATTCTCCCGTTTATGTATTGTGAATTTTAATGTGTATAAACACGGCACAGTTAGTGTGTGTTGCTTTAGAGCTCTCATTTGTTTGGCAGGGTACTAATGTATATGAGACCCCGCTCACTTTAGGTTATCAGTAGTAATACTTACTGGCCCTTTCAGTTCTCACATTAGACTATGGGGGCACACGGCAGCTC
>JADRCH010000091.1:1137272-1163396 GCA_019843965.1 Rhynchomys soricoides
GGACAGTACAACATCTGAAGAGTAAGTTTGGCAAAGGCTACCTTTTGGAAATTAAATTAAAGGACTGGATAGAAAACCTGGAAATAGATCGCCTTCAAAGGGAAATTCAATATATTTTCCCAAATGCAAGCCGCCAAGAGAGGTAACAACTTTTAAATCTATATAATACTTTTTATAGAGTAGAAAGTGTTTTTAAAATGAAATCCCCAAACATTCGATTTTACCAAATGACAACTTAGGACCTAGACGCTGGGGTGAAAGCCTGCTAACTCAGAGAGGCAGAGAAAGCACCCAGATGATCTTCCTCCTCAGCCAATGTCCCAGAAGGGGGAAAAACCCCCACCCATTTCCTCTCTACTCTGTCTTAAAAACCCTTCCAATCGAATGTCCCTCCTTTCTACTTCCTGTGTGTGTCTTTGTCCATCCCCCTGATTTCCTCTCTGTGGTTTTTCCTGTGTTCACTCCCTGTCACCTGGTTGCTTGCTCTGCCTCTTGACCATTGGCTGACTTTATTCAGTCTTGTTTATAATAAACAGAAAATTTTTGAATTAAAGGTGTATGCTACAGCTGAGCCGTGCTAAAGCCAGAGACAGCCTTTAATATCAGGGTTCACAATGTGATCAACAAAGAGTCATCAGACTTTATATTATCAGTTACATTTCCTATCTGTGTCTTCGACTATCTTACTTTGGTGTGCTGTATTGTCAGCAATACAGGACTGTGCTGTGAAACTAGAGGCTTGTAGTTCCTTCAGGGGCTTACCCACATGGTGTTATCCTGTCATATTTTACACACGCTTTTAGGAAAATGTCAGATGCCTAGAATTTAAATGTGAACTTAAAAGGTTTGGAGCTTTAGCATTCAAGCAAACGCAGAATAAACTTTTCCATCCTGGATCTTATCTTTGTTTTTCAGCTTCTCTTCTATTTTGGCTTATAAAATTCCAAAAGAAGATGTTCAGTCTCTCTCACAATCCTTTGCTAAGTTGGAAGAAGGCAAGTAGCGTTTGAAAATATTGTAAAATAGTTTCAAGTAATGAAAGGATTTTATTCAGAAAAGTTAGAACTGCGAGCCAGATTATTGTTGCAGTTATAGCAAATATAATCTTTTGTTCTTTTATTCTAAGATAAATAAATATAAACGTATATACCTATACATACATATATATTTAACAGTAATTAAAAGAAAGAGGTCAAGTCTTTGAGAGGGAGTGTGGAAGACAAGGGAGGGTTGAGAGTGGAATAGAGCACACTCAGCCCTCATGGATATAATTCACAAAAACTTAAGAATTTGAAACATATATAGAATTTTTATCATTCTCTATGGGGATTCTGAATAGGACAATATTCACTTATATCTTATGTATCTTCGTAGCTGTAGACTGATTATTAATTCTGAAAATTTTACCTTCCTGGTAACTTCTTTATGATTAAAATAATAAATATACTAACAGAATTTGGTATTACTTGGAAAGGGGATTTGAAGTGAATATAGCAAAGCTTAGCATGACCAATGTTCAGAAAAGAGTTAGCAGTCGAGAGCCGGCCGTAGTAGTGCTTAGAGAAGGTAGGATAGAGATCTGACTCCACAAGGAGACAAAGGACTGGTGAAGAGTCAGAGTCTGCAGGGAGGAGGAGCTAACCTAGAAAATGAAGCGGTCCGGGAGCAGTGCGTGCTGTTTACAGAGGAGCCGTAGTGGAGTGGAAGAGAGAGAAGCTGAGGAGATAACACACGTGGGCAGCTCCGGGTGTGATTCAGTTGTAGACAGAGGGCTTGGTTTGGTTTGGTTTTTTAAAGCAGAGCAGATACTTTAGAATTGCCCTTTCTCTCCTTAAAAATATCACCAAGTAAAATGCTATGTTTATGTTTTAATAGCAAAACACACCTTTGCCATTGAAGAATACAGCTTTTCTCAAGCAACCCTGGAACAGGTACTGCAGAGTTAAATTAGAAAAGGGTATTGATCAGCGTATCTAGTAGCAATTGCTTAGGCTTTTCATGTAGAGACTGATATTAGAGGCATTTAAAACTGTATACTTAAGCACAGTTACTTACTTATTTCTTGTGTGGGTGTGGGCGTTCAAGTGCCACGACACTTTGTGGGGACCAGAGGACAGTTTGTGGTTGTCAGTTTTCAACCATGTGGCTTAATGATTGAACGCAGGTCTTTAGGCTGAGCCATCCCACCACCCCAAAATTATCATTTAATTGTCATTACACCTTTAGCTTCCTCTTGGGTTTTTGTTCAATTTCATTTTAAAACATCTTTAATTGAACAGTCATTTATATTTATTGACTATAGTGTGGTTTGATATATATACACACACATACACACATATATATATATACACACTATTGAATAATTAATTCAAGTGAAATTTATTTTGTTAAGCTTGAAGATCTTTTTGTTTATCTTAGGAAATATTTGAAAGACTCATGTCATTGTTTTATATTAGAATACTTCAAATTGTTTAAGCAATTTCATAACACTTCTACTTGATATATTAATTGGGAAATTTATTAACTCTAAATATGTGTTTGTCTTGGTAGCTACTGGACGTAACTTGCTTTGTTTGACTAGTATCAGTATCAGAAAACCCCTTGGTACTTGTTGAATATTAGTTACGGCATTGCATCATTTCCGACTGAGTTAAAAGTCCTCTGAATGACTCAGTAGTCTCCTTCCCCCTTTTCCTTTCATGCAGGTCTTTGTAGAACTTACTAAAGAACAAGAGGAAGAAGATAATAGCTGTGGGACTTTAAACAGCACACTCTGGTGGGAAAGGACGCAGGAAGACAGAGTAGTCTTTTGAATGCTTGTGCTCGCTCAGCGTATTGACACTGAACTTAGTCATTTATTTTAGTTTTCTTCTTTTATCTTAACTTTGATTTTATAAGTTTATTACTTGAATAGTTATTAAAAAACATGAAAGCTGTTGGAAATTTCCTAAACTCCTTAATTTACACACCATGGTTATGTGTTTGGGTTTTCTTTAAATAAATTTGTGTGTAATTGTCCACCTGCATGTTTATATCTGAAGTATGTTGAAGGTAGCCCATATGCCATCCTTTTCACGTTTCATAAAAACAATAGTTCTCAACTTAGGATTTAAAGAAATAATAAAAGAATAATTCTGAATAATATTTAAATTTTATACTATGTTACATAATTATGTAACTTCCCAGTGCTAATCAAAAATACCAATATCTGACTCATAACGTAGAAAAGAGATACAGGGCAATGCAGAAACTGGCTTTTCCTTTAAGATTTCTAAAGGAAGCTCTTAGTGGAAGTCGGCCTGTGTGTATGTGGAGCGGTTGAGAAGTGACATCCACTAGATGGCAGTCTTTAAACACAGTAAATAAAGTGATGGCGTAGTTTAGTAAGTGATTGCGGATATGGGAATTAGATGTTTCAAGTTGCATGTGTTTTGCCTACATGAAAATTTGAATGTGTTCTGTGATTGTAATTCACAAAAAGCCTATGCCTAGGGTCTCAGTGTGTAGTAGTCTGGCTCTCAAACTACAATGGCTGGTGTTTGTCAAGGTAGACAGTGAATCTCTCCCTTTCTCCAAACACCAGTTGGGGGGGCCGGGGGGGGCGACAGGGGGGAACTCGCAGAAGCTTGCTTGCCTTCCACACATAGGGGACACTTAGGTTTATTCTTATACAAGAAATTGAATGGATAACCATTTGTATTACTAAATTTTCATACTTGATTCTCCTGAGTTTTAAGTAAAGCAACATATATATTTCTTTAAAAGGTCACCTCAGATCATGAAGAATATAGGAACTCTTTCAAGGGTTGAATTAAGAAATAAAAATTAGAGTCTCACTCTTATGACAGAGTTGAAATGTGATAATTATCTTATAAAAATTTCACCTTCTGACTCATGGACAGGTATGCAAATAAATGACGTAGTTGACACTGTAGTTTAGTCCGTTGTGTAAGTGTTAGCTTGGCAAAAACCTATATCGTGGGATGACTTCTGCATTACAGATACGTAAAGAGCTATAGCAGGAACAGAAGGGCTTGCTACCAACTTTAAATGGCCAAGCTTTCAATGAACTTATTATTTAATGTTAGAAAGACTTCATGAACTTTTAGTCCTGTTGGGTACTGAGACATGTGATTTTAGGCACTAGTGGCTAATTCGAGTGTTCCTTTCTCAGTACAAGGTGGTACATGGCTGACAATTTTCTCTCTTGCTTTGACAGTTTCTGTCCACCTTCCTAAAGATACTTGTTTAGTCTCCTATCTCAGAGGTATTCTAATATAATCAAGCCATCGTACAAGTCAGCTTGGATTTTACGACAGTCCCTCTCCCCCCAAGTTCTTCTGTAAGACTTCATTTGCAGTAGCTTGCCTTCTGATATCAAATTATAATTTTGAACTCTTTAAGAATCTTATACCTAATTAACCATTTAATTAATGATTACTGCATGACAAATATAGTCAAGATGTATTTAAGAGGAAATCTTTATTTTTGCTGATAAATTATAAATAGCACATTGTATTTTCTCAGCAAGTCATTGCTAAATGGTGCCGTAAACTTGAAGAGCTGTCTTTTAGTATTTACATACCTTAGGCCTATTTTGGGGATGTGATTTTTTAACTCTGTAACCTAGAATACATACACTTAAAAACAAACAAACAAACAAAGCTGCATTTATAGTTTACTAGGACAGTGACTGGGAAAGGTAGGTTTCATTTGTGTTTTAAAGTGTTTGGCCATTCTAAGACAGAGCTGTCTCAGAGATGGTGAACATGGCCACGATGCCTGCTTTTTCATGTAGATTTGGTCTCTGTCTATTAGCATTGCTCAGTGTGTGCTCAGTGCAAAGTAAAATTTTCTTAGGGAGTGAAAATCCAGATTGTACTGTCTAATCTTATTTGTTGTGCGTTCATTCATATTACAGTGTTTGTTTGTTTTTGCACATGGGTTTATTTTAAATTATCTTAAACTGTTGCTTTCAGAACTTTGTTCCTTATCAATACTGGTAAAGAAATCCGTGTGTTTGTTGGGCAGCACATGAGAACAAGCAGCAGCGTCACCTTCCTGCCTTATAGTTTTTATCTGTGGCCAAACAGTAACCAGAGAGCAGAGGCAGAGCTCTGCTGAGTCGAAGGCAGTGCTGTCTTCTGCAGAGAGCGGCCGGTCAGGGATAGCAATGAGAAGCATTCTGCGTGACTTACCATCTGTGGGATCTTCCCCTCCTTCCACATTATTCTTAGGAAAAAGCAGTGGTTTCGTTTTTCAAAAATTAATTTGGCAAAAATCTTTTTAGTCAGTTTTGGTTTTCACTGTTAAAACATTTTTCGGTACTTTAATTCAGCACACCCTCCAGTGACCATTTCCAGAGCGGGCTCTTTGGGCAGAAGGATGAACGGTTTTGGCTCTGTGAGATCTTACATTTATTAAAAGAAGGATAGATACTTCAATAACCAGTTATGATACAAAAATGCTTTGCTTCTAGTATTGAAAATCTCTTATAGGAAAATGAATAATAGCACAGTTAATTTTACCAGGGTAAGTGTTGTTTCCCCGATTCTTTGTTGGTCGCTCAGTGTCTCATTCTGATCGTGCATTTTACATTTGTTAAAATGCCACCTTATATTTCATGTAGCATTTCAAAAGGCATGACTTTTTTTAAAATAGTAAATGCTTTTTCTTAATGTATTTTTAATATTGAGTTTTCATCTTTCCCCTTGAAATAGCATATTACATAAAGTGAAAGAATTTATTCTCAGGTGAATTATTTTTGTATCAGCTATTCTTATAAGGTAAAAATTTACTTGTTTTCTATTCATAATGTGTTGTATGCACAATTCTCAATGCTGCCCTTTAAGAAAAACGAATGTGCTTCTATTATTAATAATAAACTTTAAGAGCTAAAAATCTCTGACAGACTTCATTTTGTATGCCAAAATTCATTTAGTGTTGATATTTAGATGAGTGAGTTAAATTCAAAATTGAAGCAACAATGTGTAACTAAAATGGTAGAATCTCTTAATGACCTGCCTAAAGTAAGGGAGGAGAAAACATTGGGAGGAACTGTAGTCTAATCATGCTCAAACTCAACAGTAGACAGCCAAGAAAATATAAGAGAACTCTGTTCCTCAGAGAGCCAGCCACTGGACATATTCTGGTCATTATGTCTAGTTGAAAGTCAAAAGAACTTACAATAGCAATTTACCATTTAAATGCAGAGCTCCATGTTGGGGAGAATGACTCTCACCAGAAATGCAGCAATTCCAGGATTATTTATTTAAAGGTGTTTTGTTTTTAACATTACAATTAAAGTCTGCATTTTAAAAATACATTATTTCTGTCCTATGGAAAAGGCCCCAGTTTTTTCTAACATAATGTTTTTATTAGTTATTTGGGAGTTTTACATCAAGCACCCCGATAACACTCACTCCCCTGTCCTCTCAGGCCTCCCCCCACCCTTGTGACCTTCTTCCCCCCAAAGACTAAATTAAAACAAGTCCTATTTCTATTGCTCGAGCAACATTGGAATAATAGACAGGTGGAAAACCGTTGACCACTAGGTGGCAGCAGAGGGCTGTGCGGGAGGGCACCTTCCTAATCCAAGCAGTGGGCTAAAGCCTTCTGAGCAGAGGCAGAGCCAGCCAGGCAATCTTGGTGACCAGAGGCTCAATTCTACTGAGTGTGTTGGCTTCACGCGTGCTAGTCTGTTTGGGAAGTAGTGACAGCACTCAAGAGATGACACAAAGGACGAGAAATGTGAAGGGAGCCAGTAGATAGCCGCAGCCATTTGTCAAACTGAGAGCAAAGCCATTACAGATAGAATTGTGATAGGCTTTGTAGGCCCAACACAAGGAGTAAATCACTAGTTTTCAGTCCCCCCTTTGATGAAGAAGTCACAAAACCGATTTTTTCAGGTATTCTACAAAATAGTCTTCAAGGACTTTTTTTTTTTTGAGATTTTATTTACTTATTTTATGTGTATGAGTGTTTTGCCTGTATGTATATCTGTGCACCACTGGCATGCAGTGCCAGCAGAGGCCAGAAGATGTCAGAATCCCCAGAACTGAAGTTACAGGCAGTAGTGAGCTTCCATGTGAGTGCTAGAAACAAACGGAGCTTGGATCCTCTAGAAGAGCAGAACACACTCTTAGCCTCTAAGCCAGCTCTCCAGCACATGATCAGGGAATCTCAGCACTTCCTATTCAAAAGCAAACTATTGACGACTTAAAAAAACTAGGACGTGGATTGGCAGAGATGGGCAAACAAAACCCTTAGGAAGGGATTATTGAGGCATTACCTTTGTTAGTAGAGACGTCACTGCCATCTCCAGTTTGCTTTTGTATTCCTCAACAATGTTACTTTTAATAGTAAAGCCAGTATTGTTTATGCACTTGAAAAAGGTTTATTGTTTCTCTTACAGAGTCATTTAAAGATTTAGCTGGTAATTCTTATAGTGAGAGAATCAAGATCCTATTGATAGAAAAAAAAATGCTATTTTCTTGGGCTATTTGAAAACCAACTTCTCACTATTGGAAGATATTTGACTTAAAGTTCCATTAAACTCATTAAAGTTCCATGCTGGGGACAGGGGCCTGGAGAGTGGCAGTTTAGAAGCTTCCTTGGTGTGATTCTGAGAAATAAAAGGCAGTGTAGCAAAATAGTCTTTATTCCAAGATACAGAGAAAGAACATAGGGAATCATGAATATGCTCTGACTAGTGCTAAACAGGTTATGTAGGGGGAAAGGGGGAAACAGCTCTTAGCCTTAGCTGCAGGGGCGGGGGCGAGGGGGGCTGGGATAACAAAGCCATAACACACGGAAGAAAATAGGCTTCGCATCTCTGCTGAAGGACTGGCAGTTGTGGCAAAGGGCAAGCTCACACCTTCTGTGATTCATAAATCCAATGAGACGCTATGGTATTTCAGTGACCCCTGCATGGCAGGCCAGTGTTGGAAAAGAAAGCCGTTATGCTGCTTCTTATATCTTCTAATGGTATAGCAAGGTCCCATCTTGAGAGAGGGCCTAGTGTTTGAGACTGAGACACTTTGGAGATAGGAGAACGGAACAGCTGCAATTGAAGGAGTCTGGAGACATCGTGCCTCAGTGTCTAGGTAGGCAGGAGCCACGAGGCATAGCCATGGAGCAGGGAATAGTCAGACATCAATGAGTTTAATTGTAGGGCTAACCTACGGAAGGCATGGTAGTCTGCCCTACTCTGGAACAAGGACAAAGCTGTTACGTGTAATTATTAAAAAACAATCCACGCTATTGCCGGGCCAAGCCGGCCGTCTTGGTCTGTTCCCAGCTCGGCACATAGCCCGAGGCCGCGTATTTCCCCTTGCCAAGGCTTCTCCCACCAACGCTGGCTCTACCTCCCCAGAGCTCCAAGATAGCTCTCTTGATCCCCGTGGGTAGCTGTGCCAAACCCGCTCAGCACTCCCAAATTTCCTCGGCTAGCTGGGCGCACTCTCGCCAACCCATGCCCTAGAGCTCAGTCCTTGCCCAATCTTCCCATCCCAAAACCTGGCCGAATTTCGCCTTAGGTAAGTTTTTTCCCTCTGGGCCACCTGAGTCGCTGCAGAATGGAAAACACCAAACAATCTTAGTTTAGAATCAACAGATAACACAAACGCTGGGCGCGGAATCTAGCATCCTAAATCCATCAACTATTCTACGATAGAAATCTTCCGGTGGTGGAGCCTGATGGATTCCGCCACCACGTCTATCATCTTGTCTGCTTTGCTCCTGTCTCTGCGTCCAAAAAGAAGTGCCCTCCTCCTGACCTCTTCCTTTCTCGACCCGGAAGGCCCGCCTCCTCTTCGCCCAGTGATTGGCTTCTTGTCATCTTTATTACCCAATCAATCAATTAGGGAAAATTTCCGCTATACAAAGCCCTATAAGAGAAACTGGAAACCGAACGAGCTGAGTTTAATCATGGGGCTAGACCTGTGCAAGACATAGGTCAGAGACCTGTCATCTCAGAATAACTGGAGGACGGCACTGAGCTCCTGGGGAGCAGACAGGCCTTAGGAACCGCCTACCTGTTGTGCACAGTTTGCTGCCAGGTAGAACTGAGAACATCTTGCTCTGGTCCAACAGATCACTGTTTTCCTTTTAGACTTGCTTCCCGCCATTTTGGTTTACTGTAGAGAGGTGCCTTAAATGCATTGAGACCAGCAAGCAGAGTGCCAGGTTCCCTTGGTTCATCCCCTCCAGTGCAAATCTCAGTTATACTGGTTGGTTTTGTGTCAGGTTGACACAAGCTGGAGTTGTCACAGAGAAAGGAGTTTCAGTTGAGAAAAATGCCTCCATGAGATCCAGCTGTAAGGCATTTTCTCAATTAGTGATCAAGGAGGAGGGCCCCTTGTGGGGGTACCATCTGTACCAGAAGGTACCACCTTCTGGGGCTGGGAATCTTGGGCTCTATAAGAAAGCTTGTTGATCAAGCCAGAGGAAGCAAGCCAGTAAGAAACATCCATCCATGGCCTCTGCATCAGCTCCTGCTTCCTGACCTGCTTGAGTTCCAGTCCTGACTCCTTTGGTGATGAACAGCAGAGGGGCAGTGTAAGCTCAATAAACCCTTTCCTTTCCAACTTGCTTCTTGGTCACGATGTTTGTGCCGGAATAGAAACCCTGACTAAGACATCAGTACTCTGCCCTTTTCATCCTCCAGGGTACTCAGGGACGCCCTATGGCTTGGACATTAGCTACAGCTTGATGCATAAAGCGGAAGGTTTCTGGAGTGAATGAGAATGTGCCAAGTCTACAGGCCGTAGTTCACTGTGCTAACAGTGAATCCTGCTACACAAAGAAGGGAAGCTTCTAAGGTGAATTCATCCTTGTAGTGACAACTAATACTCGACTGGCTTGGCCATCGGTGCACAAACAGCAGCACACTGAATAGCAGGAAGAAGGGCCTTAAACTACTCCTGCACCTCTGCCATCGCTGGAAGATCCAGCTTTGGAGAGAACCCCCAAAGAAGCCTCTATGGTTCCCTTATTTTTTTAAAAATAACTCAACCTTTTTCCCTTATTTGATTTTTTAATCCTCTTTTTTTTTTTAACTTCATATTTTAAGTTTTGTTTTTACCCTGCGTTTGTTTATGTGTGTGTGTGTGTGTGTGCGTGCGTGCGTGTGTGTGTGTGTGTGTGTGTGTGTGTGTATCTGGTATCTGTCTGGGTATCAAATGCAGAACTTTGTGGATGCTGGGCTAGGACTCTACCACCCAGCTGTCATCCCCCCCCCCCTTTTTTTCCATTTATAATCAGGCTTGTCCATTGCTTCCTTATCTTCCTCACAGCCTCCTTCCCCCCTTTATATTTAACTTGGCTGCTTCTTTTCACTCTTTCCAGGACCCTTTGTGTCACTTGCTTATTGTTTGTAACTTAGTTTTTAACGTCATAGCTTACACTACATTTCCCCCTCATCCTCTATGGTTGTTGGTATACTGGTCAGCCTTAATTGAAGTTCACTGTATCTTTATATCTACTTTTGGTTTCCTGTTTGTGTTGTTACCGTAATTTGTTTTCTAATTTCTGAGTGGTCCTGGCAGTTGAACCCTCAGGAGAGAGCTGCTCAATGAGAAGATCCCAGATAAACAGATATCCACCTCAAAAGACTATAACACAGAAACAGAGGAAATATGCAAAAGCCAGACAGCATGATACCTCAAAAAGCTCACACCTTTTCTATAGCTGAAAACCAATGTACTGAAACTGTTAATTCTGGACAGAGAACTCAAAAGCCGGGTGTCTAAGATGATCAGTGACCCCATGGAGTATTCAGATGATCAGTCTAAGATGATCAGTGACCCCATGGAGTATTCAGATGATCAGATGAATGGACTAAGAGGGTTATTCAGGACCCAGGGAGAATGTTTACGACTTCAAGGAAATCGGGATTCTGAAAACAGAACAAAAACAAAAAACTAAATAGAAACGCTGGAAATAAAAACCCAGTCAAATAGAAGACACAAGAGAAAGTACTACCAATGCACAGAAGCAGAAGGAAAAGCAGAATCAGAGACAGAAGACAAAAGTGAGGAAACATTATGATCAAACAGCAGTAGAGAAAAACATTTAGGAACTCGGTAAGTCGAAAGCTTAAGATGAATATAGAAGAAAGAAAAAGATTTAAGCCAATTAGGAAGGCAAATATTAAAATTAATAGGAATTAATGAATAGCTCTTAATAATCCTAAATATAAGTGCCCTTATCTCTCTGTTTAAGATAGACAAGCAAACTGAAATACAAACAATATTCAGTTTGTTGTTTGCAAGAAATATACATACAGACCAAGACAAATATACTGAAGATGAAGAAGGATGAATATTGATATACCTAGCAAGTAAAGAAAAAAGCAGGCAGAGTAGCTGTATTTTTATTTGGTTTTGACTTTAAAAGCAAAGCAAAATCAGAAAGAAACGAGGTGGCTACGTGATAATAAAGAGAAAATCCATCATGATAGAATGATTATAAATTAATTATAAATTGCTGCACGGAATTTCATGAACATATTACTGGATTAAAAGGAGACAGCTAGGTCTAAATAATATAGTGATATCAGTATCAATTTCTCATCAATAGGTATTCAGACAGCACAACACCCTTCTCCTGACCTCTAAATCCACTAAGTGTCTTAAAAGTAAACTTCAGCCGAGCAGTGGTGGCACACGCCTTTAATCCCAGCACTTGGGAGGCAGAGGCAGGTGGATTTATGAGTTCGAGGCCAGCCTGGTCTACAGAGTTCCAGGACAGCCAGGGCTACACAGAGAAACCCTGTCTCGAGAAAAAAAAAAAAAAAGGAAACTTCAAAGCCTCCTGAAATGAAAGTGAACCCATAGGCATAAGAGGGAGTTTTTAGTAAGTGCTTACGTTTAAAAAGCAGAGAACTCAGGAAATTTACTAATCGATCTCAAGATCTTAGAAAAAGAACAGCCAACCCCCCTCCAATTAAAAAAATCAGCAGATGGAAAGAAAGAAGAAAGGCCTGGCCAGAAATTAATGAGTTAGAGATTGAAAGAGCAAAAATTAATGAAAAAAAGGATTGGTTCTGTGGCCCCAGTTTCTCCCTAAAGGCTGTTGGCCACCAGCCTGAGGGGACAAAGGGAGCAGAGACAGATCAGAGTTCGGAGATGCATGAGTACGGACAGGATGACCTCTGGAGACCGCCACAGTGAGACAAGTCTACTTTATTGTTTCAGGGATAGAGTATAGAAGAGATGTTTTAGGGGCACGAGTGGGAAGGGCTGATTGGTCACGGCATCAAGTGAGCAGGAGTGCTGATTGGTTATAATACAGAACCTAATTATCATATGGGCAGGAAGCCGGAGTGGACATGTGTGCCGAGTTATGCAGCCTTGCAGAGAGCTCTGTACAAGGTCACTTTTCAGACAAGGCCAGCCAAGGCCAGCCACCTGTGTTCAGGGACACTCTCCAGACAAAGACAAGCAGAAACAGGAAAACCCTGCTGGGAAATGTAGTCCCCCGTTTTGTGTGGAGCTCAGAAAGTCATCTGCTCATAAAGGACGGCTACCTTAATAGCAAGATTCTTCAACATGGTTCTTTTGGACTCGACAAATACTTAACTAAGAGAAAAATTAAAGGAAACCTAAATTAGCCAATTAGAGATGAAGTTGAGAACATTAAACATACTAGTGACCAGAGCATCATTAGGAAATACGTTGAAATACTGTGCTCCCATAAATTGGAAAATCCTGCCTATAAGATGTGCAAGTATAAAGATGAAGCTGAGAAGGAGGGAATGGCTAACCAATGGCTGGTCCAAACTGAGACCTATCCCATGGGCAAGAACCAAACCCTGACACTATTAATGATACTCTGTTAATGCATGTAGTCAGGAACCTAACATAACTGTCCTCTGAGAGGCTCCACCCAGAAGCCAATGGAAACAGATGCAGAGACTCACAGCCAAACATTAGGTAGAGCTTGGGGAGTTTTGTGGAAGAGTTGAGGGAAGGACTGAGGGACCCAAAGAGGATCGGGACTCCACAGGAAGACCAACAGAGTCAACCAATCTGGACCCTTGACTCCCAGAGACTGAACCACCAACCAAAGAGCATGCTTGGGCTGGACCTGGGCTCCCAGCACATATGCAGCAGATGTGCAGCTTGGTCTTCATGTGCAACAATTGGAGTGGGGGCTGTCCCTGAATCTTTTGCCTGCCTGTGGATCCTGTTTCCCTAACTGGGATGCCTCAGTGGGAGAAGATGTGCCTGGTCCTGCAGTGACTTGATATAGGAGGGTGGGGTGGAACCTGGGAGGGGGGGCTCCTCAGAGGAGAAGGGGAGGGGGAGATGGGGGAAGGAGCTGTGTGAGGGGGAACTGGGAGGAGAGGTGGGGCTGATATTTGGATGTAAAGAGAATAAATAAACATTAATGGCATTTTTTTAAATATAAAGTTGGGTTTTGGAACCTTCCTCAAAGATCTTCAAAAAATTAAATTTTCTGTCCCCTCCAAAAGACATCATCTTTCCATCCGATCCCCTTCCTGCACTATTTTTTCATAACTTCATAGCATTTTCAATCAGAAAAAAAACCAAAACCAAAAAACTCCTTATCCTGGAATGGAGAAGCTGACAGTTCAATAATTGCTTATTGAGACAATTATGTTAAAAATATCCACAGGGTAGCTTTCTTTGACCATAGCTCATAAGAACATAATAATTCATGAATGTGAGAGACAGAGAGATGATGAATTCTGAGCCTGCTCAAATGATTGTCGTTTTTTGAGAACCTGGAAGTAAGTAGGAGGTAACTGCAGCGGGTAGAGAAATGGACATGGATACATAGCCCTAGGTCTATGCATTAGAGGCTAGAGAGAAGACAACTGGCAGAATAAACTAGCTACTACAGAATCACCACAGATCCTGGAAGACCTGTGCATTAAAACTAAAATTTCTGTGCTTTGAAACTATACTTTCTTTTTTTTTTTTTCTTCGAGACAGGGTTTCTCTGAATAGCCCTGGCTATTCTGGAACTCACTCTGTAGACCATGCTGGTCTCGAACTCAGAAATCTACCTGCCTCTGCCTCCCGAATGCTGGGATTAAAGGTGTGTGCCACCACTGCCTGGTGAAACTATACTTTCAAAGACCAGTCCAACTCTGGATATCATAAAATGTTTATATAGGAGCTCAGTAATGCCATCATTGCAGTTTAGGACTCTGAGGACCATTATCATTCAAACCATACCATCCCTCACTCCCTGGTGCCCACATTTAGTCTAACTTCGAAAGTCCCCACGAGTTTTCATAGTGGAAACATAGTTTAAAATCCCAGACTCTGAGTCTTTTGTGAGACTCGGAACAATGTTTCTAATCAACCCTCGTAAAATAAAAAAAGCAAAGTGCGTACTTCCAACATAGGATGCCACTAAATATACGTTACCACCCTAGAAGGGAGCCACATGGGCACAATGAACTGAAACAAGACTGGAACCCAGCAGGGCGAATTCCAACTCCTCCATGTCTGATGTCAAAGGCTTAGATGGCTCTACTCTTCCAGCTTGGCTGACCACAACACAGTTCCCTCTCTTGGGCTCTGCTGTCTGTCTGTTTCCTTCTTTATTTACAGCTGAACCTGAACAGTGTCATTGTAGTAACTGACTTCATCTCACAATGACCAACATATCTTTTATTTTTTCCTTAATGACAATGATTGAGCTAGATATGAGATGTTCTTTTACTTAACATAGAAGCAAAGAGGATTTGAGACTTTTCAAATTGTAGTCAGTTCTGTAATGAAGTGTCTAAATTCAAGGTTTATTTTACATTTTTCTCCTTTTTGTACCTTCTAAACATGTTCTCTAGTCTTATAAGAGACTACAAATGGACAAGCCCTTCTTCAAAAGTTGATTTTAAGCTTCTGTTCATATTACCCATTGTCTTTCACGTTGTAGACTTTACCATCTTTCAGGACTGTGCAGCATGCCCCTTAATTCCTTGGTTCTTTTCTGATATTACTTCCTGCTTTGTCTTAACATTTAGGCTTTCCATTAAGGCTGTCAGGTACGGAGTCACTGCTCTGAGTTCCTGCATACCTTCTTTGTGATGAACAACCTACTGGGATATTATTTTACTATACATCTCATTTAGCCCCCTGAACTTGATATAAACCTAATGTCACATATAGAAATGCTAAGACATACAGCAGGACATCACAAGTTAACCAGCCCTAACTGTCAGCACCTCATACTTGGGTTTCCAGTGCCTGCTTTCAAACTCTGTCCAGAAATGGTTTTCATGAGTTCACTCTGAACATCAGTGTCTGGATCATTTGACTCTTCTAACATATCTTCATAGTCAAATGTTAGCTAAGGATTCAAGGGCTATCAGAAAAAATCTGGACAAAGGTACTGGAAACAAAGCCAATGATACACTGCAAAATACAGTGAGTTTTCACAGACTGAAAGGAATATGACAGAGAGGTTATATCTAAAAGATGGAAACATTTTCAAAAGAATAATTTTTAAGGTAAGGAAGGATCCCAGGAGAATGGAGATGGGGCACACTTTGAGAGTCATCAGGATGGAGATGAGACCATGTTGAAGACATATGGGAGAGCAAAGAGCAGATTTTTAGATGAGTAAGTTAAGAAGTCGTCACAAGTAGAAGGCCTGTGATAGAGGAGGAAGAAGGTTTACTTAGAGAGACTATTGAAAGAAAAACATTGGGACTAATGCCATTGTTCTGTTCAAATCCTGACATAAGAATCCACCAGATGGGAGATACTTCTTACCATGGAGTGGAATTAGGAAAAGGGAATATAATGAGCCAAGTTACACCTTTCCATATTTAAGGCTGTGCATTTGCTAAGTGCCTGGTAATCTGATTCCTTCCATATCTTGATTGACACCTTTAGAGCAGTTTCCACTGTGTCTTTACCCACATGCGTGTGTATGTTCACACACACAATTTATCTCTTTTGCATTTTGTTTCTTTAGTCTGTGGTTAGGATAGTAACACATTTTATTTTCTCTAAATCCAGAAAACAACTTTGTTTTTTAGTAAGGTACATACATCAGTTCCTTAACGGAGTTTCTAATAGCAAAGGAAATATTGGTGATAAATGAAGAGACAACTGAGAGAATGGGAGATAGTGTTTACAAGCTATTTACCTGGCCAAAGGATTGCTATCCAGATAACATAACGACCTTCAAAGATAGACGTCTAGAATAACTAACCCAAATTTAGTAGGAATATAAAAGATCTATCGTATGACCCAACAATCCCACTTTGGATATATATCCAAAGGAAATGTAATCACTCTCCCTTAATTCCTACGTATATTTCAGTGACAGTCATTGCAGTCAAGATATGGATGCAGCCTAGTTGTCTTAGCAGTGGATGGATTATAAAGAAAATCTATATACACCATATTTGGATACACTATTGAACAAAATACATGGATGGGATGAAATGAAAGCTGTACGCCAGCTGTGCGAATGCCCAGCTTGGCTTGGGCCCAGAGTGCTTCTTTCTCTGTTCTAACTATTCCTGGGCCTAGGTCTGGAAGGTTATTCCAAGCTGACTGATTCAATCCGGCTTCTCTTGGCTTCTCACTGCATTGCTCTGCTTGGCCTCATACGAACTTTGAGAGAACTCCTCATTCTCTGGCTCATTCTGTTTTCACCTGTGTCTAGCTTATTCTTTCTGCCACTTGTCTCAAAAAACTGCCCCTCACTTCATTCTCTCGCTGTGCTGTTCTGAAGTAGCCTCTCTTTCCTGTACTGTTCTCCTGAGAGTTGGGTGTATCCTAACTCCAACTCATTCTGTCAATCTTTCTCTGATTTGTTGCTATTTCCTTTTCCATCTGCCCCTCGATTAGATGTCACTTTCAAACATGGCTGCTTCTTTCTACAAACTAACCTTAACTTCATTGTTAGGGATTAAAGGTGTACATTAAGGGCATGTCTGTATTCCAGCCAGATCATTCTGTAATCCAGAGCCTGTCTGCATTCCAGCTGGATCACATAGACCTAGAGGGTCTTTGAATGTGATCCCTGCCCGAGCAACCATGTTGCTGGATTAAAATTCCTCTACAAAAATGGAATGTTATTTTTATTATTATATTATTATTACAGAATGTTATTTAGTCATAAGAGGGAATGACATGCATTTCTCAAAAAGGGTATGGAACTAGAGGACATTAGGTCAACTAAGATCAATCAGACATAGACAAATACTACGTGTTATTTCTCATATATGGAAGCAAAACAAAAGTGATGATCTGAATGCTGGATGTGGTTTCTAGAGGCTGGGAGGGAAAGGACTCCTCCCCCACATGCCTGGCCTCAGTTGTTTTCCTTATCTACAAAGGAAGATTCCACAAACCCTTTCCTGTACCTTTCTTTAATCTAAATCCAGAAACACTTGGCAAAACTGTGATGTTCTGCTGCCTCCTAGGACTGGAACCTGGCCCTCTCCACGACTGACATTTGCATGTGCTTTAAATTGATGGTTTTCTTTGCTGCATAATATCTTCCTTAGTTTCACTTTGTTTGTTAGAAGCTGAGCTGGGTGGGGTCTTGTTCTGAGGGTACCACTCCCTCTTTTTTTCCACTTCAAAACATGTTTTTCTTCAAACTTCTCATTGCCATGAGCGTAGGACTTGGCTCCAACGTTGAATCTTCTCAAACTATATGTTTTGCATTTCTTTTTGCTCTGCTTGCTTTTTTTTTTTTCATTGTAGATTTGCCTGAGAGTACAGTCACTAATAATCATGTGGCATAATCAATACTAGGCTGCTTAAAATCCCCTTTGACAATGAACTTGATCCAAAACTCTTCAATTTAGCTTCTGGCAGAGATTTTGGACAAGGACAGGAAGAAGTCACATTGTTTGGCAAAATATCACCAGACCAGCCTCCAATATCATCCCCCTTTGAAACCTCCCGGGCTGGGCTGCCACTGTCCACATAGCTCTCAGTCCTACTAGAAGGACCTTTAAGTATACTTATAGTGTTCAATTGATTTTCTAGTCCAAAGTCCCATCTTCTATATTTTTCCAACAAACAGCATGGTCATTTGTATCATAGTAAGACCCTAGTCCCTGGTACCAATATCGTCTTAGTAACTGTTTTATTGCTGCGAAGAGACAGGATGACCAAGACAAATATTATAAAAGAATGCTTTTAAATTGGGGGTTTTCCTACAGTTTTCGAGGGTTAGCCTATTGTCATCATGGTGGGGAACATTCAGGCAGATGCTGGAGCAATAGCCAAGAGCTTTACATCCTGATCTGCAGACACAGAAATTGAGACCGGGCCTGGCATGAGCTTTGAACACTTATAAGCCCACCCCCAGTGACACATCTTCTCTAACAAGGCCACACGTCCTAATCCCCAACAGTTCTGCTAGCTGGGGACCTAACATTCAAATATCTGAGCCTATGTATGATCATTCTTATTCAAACCACCACACAGAGAGAAGGTGAGAGAAAAAAGACTGAAGAATCCAGGCAGTGGTGAGAAACAATTTTAATCCCAGCACTCTGGAGGTAGAAGCAGGTGGATCTCTGTGAGTTCAAAGCTAGCCTGGTCTACAGAGTGAATTCCAGCGCAGCCAAGGTGCTTACACGTAGAAAACCGGTCCTGAAAAAAAAATGAGAAGAAAGAGGCCAGATAGGTAATGGGCACTGAAACAGGAGTGAGTCTAATGTTCTACAGCATGGTTTGGTGGCTATAATTTCAGAAATACCCAACAAGGGGAGATGCAACCTGTAGAGACTATCTTCAGTAGATAAGCATGGCCCCCAGTTGAGGGATGGGCCCACCCACCCAGCTCAAAAATTTTAACCCGGAAATATTCCTGTACAAAGGAAAGACAGACAAAAAATGGAACAGAGACTGAATAAAAGGCCATCCAGAGACCGCCCCACCTAGGGTCCATCCCATCTGCAGACACCAACTCCCTACACTATTGCTGATGCCAAGAAACGCTTGCTGACAGGAGCCTCATATGACTGTTCCCTGAGAGGTTCTACCCGCACCTGACCATTGCAGATGCAGATACTCACAGTCATCCATCGGACTGAGCCTGGGGACCCCAATGGAAGAGCTAGGGGAAGGACTGAAGGAGCTGAAGTGGATTGCAAACCCAATATGAAGAACAATATCAACTAACTCTACCACCCAGAGCTCCCAGGGACTAAACCACCAGCCAAAGAGTACACATGGAGGGAGCCAGGACTCCAGATACATATGGAGCAGAGGATGGCCTTATCTGACATCAATGGGAGGGGAGGGAGACTTGATGCCCCAGCACAGGGGAATGCTAGAGGGGTGAGGTGGGAATGGGTGAGTGGGCAGAGGGGCACTCTCTTAGAGGCAAAGGGGACTGGGGTGGGGGGAGGAAGGGCATGGGACAGGGGAGGAATAAGTGGTTTGTGGAGGGATAACCAGGATATCATTTGAAATGTAAACTAATTCAATGATTAATTTAGAAAAAGGAAAAAGTACTAAAGAGTTCTCTCTAACTATGCAATCTGCTCTAAGTGCATGTGTAAAATTTTAATCTCAATTATTAGTGCTACTTTAAAATTTTACGTATTCTAATGGGTTATTTTCTTTCTCTCCTATTTTAGCTGACTTACATAGTTTCTTAGATTGAAGTATAAATTCTATAGTTTATGTTACAGAGCCTGTTAACTTCAGTTCTTAGTTTATTAGTGATCCTCTCTCTCTGTCTCTCTCTCTCTCTCCTCTCTCTCTCTCTCTCTCTCTCTCTCTCTCTCTCTCTCTGTCTCTCTCTCTTCTCCACATGTAGGTTAGGCTTTTGATCACAAAGTTCTCTTTTAGGAGGAATGTAATTTAAATCTATTGACTTGCTCAAGTCTTCTTTGTAGGATTCCAAGAGTGTTAATGATACCGAGAAGACAAGGACAATCAGAACATATAACCTTTTTTTCCCCCTCTGAGGCAGGGTTTCTCTGTGTAGCCCTGGCTGTCCTAGAACTTTCACTCTGTAGACTGGGCTGGCCTCGAACTCAGAGATCCACTTGCCTCTGCCCGCTGAGTGCTGGGATTAAAGGTGTGTGCCACCACTGCAATAACCAATAGCCTTTTTTTTTCAGGGAGGGTGTATTTACAAATTTCTAGACATTATTAATAAATTTAATCTCCTCAATAATTTATATATATATATATATATATATGAATGACATGGTTCATACATATGTCAACATTTCTGATTCTCATTTTAATGAATGAAAAATATCGAGAAGGAAATGTTTAAAGAAATGGTGTAAGATTGCAGTACTAATTTTTCTTCCAGGGTATACAAACTAACTGCTATGATATTGTCCCTATTAGTAAGAAGATCTCCTCCTGTCTACCTTACCTGAAATATGACAAATGAAACACATACATGCCCACTCTTTAAGTTTTCATTTTCATTTCTTTTTAAGCACAGGGCCTTCAAAGGTCTGTGTCAGGTCCTCTGCATAAATGGTATGGCCGTTAACTTGGTGGTTTTTGTCCAACTCCTAACAATGAGAGGGGTGACTCTTTGTCTGCTCCTGGGATTCTTTTCCGCCTATTGGGTTGCCTTGTCCAGTCTTGATAGGAGGGCCTTTGCCTTGTTTTGTTATATTTTGTTTTGTTGTGGTTGGTTATTGTCTCTTGGAGACCTGTTCTTTCCAGTAGGGAAATAGAGGCAGTCAATCTGGGGGAGAGGGGGGGGAGGGGAAACTGTGATCAGAATGTATCATATGAGAGAGGAACGTATTATTTATTTTTAAAAAATTGTGTAGTAACACAAATTAATGAAAAAGAGGCCATGAATTTGAAAGCAAGCAAGCAGGAATGGACGGGAATGTTTGGAAGGAGAAAAGGGCAGGGAGTAATGATGCACTACATTCTCATCTTGGAAGAAAAGAAAAGAAAAAGAACTAAAAGCGTGTGTTATGTGCATGAATGTGATGTGTGTACACATGTGCAGATGGAATGCCAGAGGAGGCCAGAGAAAAGCACTGTGTGTCTGCTTTATCATGCTCTACCTTGTTTCTTTGTGACAGAGTCTCTCATTGGATTTGGTGAGCTGGTGGCCAGTAAGCACCAGTAATCCCTCTGTCTTCACCCAACATAGCAGTATGCTCCTATGCAAATGCGTGATCACATTCAGTTTTTTTATATTGGTGTAGGGATCTGAGCACATGCTTTTACCCACGAAGCCACCTCTCCATCCCTGGGTATTCATTTTCTATATATTGCAGCGATTGGACAGAAAATGTATATCCATATTCTTCCCTGGAGTAGAAGACATGAGTTTTATTTTTCTAGACTATATTTAGCGCTGAATAGTCACACAACACTTCTAGATTCTTTCAGGAAAATGAATTGTAGATTGGCTACCTATCAATGATAAAGTATGGATCACACAAGCACTAAGACACCAGAGGCCTAGAGCTTAATCCAATATATTCCAGATGCACTTAATTATCTGAAATGCTACTCACACAGCTGAATTTTAAATTCTCGTTTTGGTTTTAGAACCTAGGTGGATATACACTCACTCTGCGCTTATTTTTCCGATTGTTTATTACTTTTCAGTATTCCTTTATTCTTTATTTTTAAAGTTTAGTTCTACCTCTCAGTTTCTAACTTGGAATATATTTTACCCAATATTTACAGGTCCTAGCTGGAGGCTGCGTCTTCCTCATCATGTTAGGTCACTACTTGTAGGCTTATCTTTACTTTCAAAGTTAAAAATAAAATCACTATCATAAAGTAAGCATATAAAAGAGAATTTGGAGCCTGGCTCCAAGTTCAGTGAGAGATTCTGTCTCAAACAACTTTGAGAAAAGAGGCCTATAAAGCATGTACACGAAACAGTGAGAAAGCAGTAAATATATTTAAAAAAATTGTTATTTAATCTGTGAGCTTTAATAAAATTTTAAGAAAGGTAGAGTGAAAAAGATTTGCCTCCGATTCTTTTGCCTGCCCTTGGGACCCCTTTTCTCCTGTCAGGCTTGACTCATCTAGCCTTGATATGAGGGCATGTGCCTAGACTTCTGTAACTTTTTTTTTTTTTTTTTTTTTCGAGACAGGGTTTCTCTGTGTAGCCCTGGCTGTCCTGGAACTCACTCTGTAGACCAGGCTGGCCTCGAACTCAGAAATCCACCTGCCTCTGCCTCCCAAGTGCTGGGATTAAAGGTGTGCACCACCACTGCCCAGCGTTATTGTAACTTTTATGGCACGTTTGGTTGATATCCCTGGAAGGCCTGCTCCTTTCTGGAGGGGAATGGAAGAGGACTAGAACCTGGGGAGGGGGGACATGTGGGGGAGGGAGTGGAAGGAGTGGAGGTAGAGGAAAGGAAAGGATGTATGAGTGCAAAGCAAACAAACTAGAGATAAGAAGCCCAGTGATTAAATGCATAATATAAAATTTCTGAGAAAGAACTTTTCATTCTTTATTAAAAAGCATTAGCTACCAAAAATGGAACATAAAGGCTATCAAGCAATTACAGCAATAAAATTAATATTAATAAAATTAAGTGATAAATTAAAATTTATAATTAGAAATCTGAATTATATTCTAGGCTACTTCAAAAGATTTGTTCTACTATTGGAACAAGTTTTAAGTGTTTGTGACATGTTTCCCCCACAGTGGTGAGACCTTCAGAATACCCTTGTTAACTTGTTTGTTTTGATAGTTTCCAATGTAGAAGACATGCTCTTTCACTTGTGTCTGAGTTTTAAAGTAGAATTAATTGCCAACTATGTGATCATGGCTGTAACTGTTAGTATCTTAAAATTGTCCCCCGTACCCTGGAACTTCTCTCTGACTTAGGATTATTAACACATGTGGATAAAGAGCCAGGACAAATATTTGAGATTTCTCAACTCCTGGACTTTGCTTTTCTGTTTTGACATTCGCTGTGGCAGGTCAAAGAGGTTCCTGCGTCTTTCAGACACGCTGTGCAACGAGAAGGAATGGATTTCCGGTAGACCAGTGTCAATGCGTAAACATCTGAATCCTTTTAAGTGCTTTAACCACACAAACACACAAAATAAATTTTATTAATCGACTTAACTCATAAATCCCACATGGCTGTGAGCAGAGTAGGAGAAACGTGTTTGAAAATAATTCATTCGTCTACCCTAAGAATTTCTTCAAGGTAGAAATATGAATTTCTTTTACTTTTCAAGGAAAAAATAGAAAAAGAAGAGAAACTGTCAGCTTCAGCTACTCTCCCCAGTTAGCATGAGTTTGAAAACTGACGTCTGTGTTTAGCTATGCAAGAAGACATGAATTAGTGTTTCTCATACAAGTTCTTAGTTAATATGTATATATATTTTTTTGTCTTCTTTCCCATCTCGATCTCACCATATCTGAAGCACTTGTGCAAGTTTTCCTTATCTGCTTTATTTTCCCTGGAGTTGAAAGGCTGAATGAACAGACATAGGGTTTGTTTTATTCTCGACCAATCACAGGACAGTATCTCCCCAGGAGACTGACTAGCTTACACAGAGAGAGGACACAGAAAACAAAACAGATTCATCCTGTGCAGCCTGGATTGACCACATCCCCTTTTGGAAGCCAGCGTGAGTAGGAACCGCTGAGAGCAGCCACCGACCTAAGGAACGTTTACGGAACAGAGATAATGCTCAAACTGATGCTCTAGGGAAAAGGAAGCCCGTGTTTCCAGGGAGCGGGAACATTTCCCCAGTAGTGAGTAAAGCTTAGTGCTGTGTTTTTGTGCTCTGCCAAATAAATAGGCGGATCAATCTGTTTTTCAGATGGTTTCTAGATACTTAAGTATTTTAAAGTGATTTAAGAGCTAAGCTTTATTTGTCCCCCCCCCCCACACAACCAGATTTTATTTTGTAAATACAGCAGTAGATTCTAGCCAAGGAAAGAATTGTGTTGCATTTTGTCATGTTAATTTAGGAAACAGTAAACTTAAAGACCGTGAAAGTTAAAACGGTTTTTAAAATTTGCTTATTTGAAAAATTTCTGGGTAAAACTATGTCTCTATTCAACTTCTCCTCTCTCTCTCTCTCTCTCTCTCTCTCTCTCTCTCTCTCTTTCTCTCTCTCTCTCTCTCTCCCTCTCCCCCCTTCCTTTCTAACTTACTTAGTATCTTGCTTTCTGAGTTTTGAGTGTCATTTATATTCACAAAATTGAGAGAAGCCTTATTCTCCTGGTGTGTTAGAATCAAGTAATTTGGACTTTGGATTATTATTTTAAAGCTCAGTTCTTCTGGTAAGAGTTATTCAGTTAAATTTTTATTGTATGTAAGTCTGAAGATAAGTATTATGAACATATTTCATTGAGATTGTATCTGATGGATTTATCATTTCAGGTGAGTTTAAGCAATCAGAATTTTGTTATTGATTTGGTTAGCTATCGGATCATTTTTTACTAAAATGCAAGGAACAAAAATGAGTGTCAGTGGGATGAAACTAATAGATCATTCACATCATTGGATTCTGAGCTAAAATATTATAATGCATGTTCTGCAGCCTAATGGCACTCCCCCCCCCATTAGAATGTTCCGTTTTGTTGTAGATGTGTGATGTAACCTCACCCTGTTGTCACCGTCACCTGTCCCTCCACATAGCTTAATGTGAATTTGAGGTAAAATTTAGTTATAAATCGTTACATTGATATTTTACAACATTGCATCATAGTTCTTAAGTGCAGTAAACATTTGAATCAGAAATAGAGTCAAGGTTTTCCCAACTCCACTTCTGTTTTTGGCTCCTTGTTTGTTCAGTTAATGAGCAGGTCGGGGGAATATGAAGGATCTAAGTGTACGTCAGCAGACCCGAGCGCTTCTGCACAAGAATCTGCTCAAGAAATGGCGGATGAAGAGGGAGAGCTTATTGGTACGTGCAGGCATTCCGCCCTCTTCTCAGCCTTCTTTCCTTGCCAGAGTATTTCAAATATTACAGTTTAATCAACAGACTATACTTATTACTATCTAGGTTTGTTTGATTGAGAAACTCACAATGGTTTATGACCAATACCGTAGAATCATGGAGACTAAGAGTATTACATTTTTAAAAAGGGGGTAAAGTAAAAAATCAGTTGTAAATTGCAGCAGAGGTTAAGTCATCCCATATTCTACAGCAGAAACCAAGACATCGGATACAAAGTTGGCTAGGTATAAAGTGAGAAAATTTCAATATTATTGTTTTATATCCAAAATTGGATTTTTGTATGTGAAGGTCGTTTCCAAGGATTACAAAAGAATAACATTGGCGGTTTGTACCAAGCAGATGCTTTGACAAGTGGCGAATTGTACAAATTTCAGTGGCTTCACGTGTGACAGACGCTCAGTTTTTTTTCTACGTTTAGTACAGTCAGTATAGAAGAGAAGCAAGCGAGTGGGACTAAGACTTTTTCCATTCATCCAGGTACCTAGGTCTCCTCATCCAGGGGTCTGCAATCTCCTCTGATCCTGGTAACCTCTGCTGGATTACTCATAAGACAAAGCAGAAGAATTGAGGCAGAGAGCATAGTAGGTTGGGTCTACACACCAGGCCTGGAGATGGCATGTACTATGTCTGCCCATTTTCCACAGACAAGAACTCAGCCTTCTATCCCCACTTGCTTCTAAGAGTATGCTCTCTAGTCAAAATCTACAGGTTTCAAATCCTTTATACGATATGTGGTCACTTTGAAGAATGAACATACGGTGCCAGTGTTTGGAAGTAATTTCTAAAGATGAGGACACAAATGATTTGTTCAGAGAACGTCTGACATTGTCAAGCTCAAATGTTTATTAATGTAAAAATTCAAGGGAGTCTTCTCTTTCTATGTTGTTTTGAGAGTGCTTTGTGGTTGCTGTTTGTTTCATATTTTGCTGGTATGTTTGCCAGACTAGGGAGAGGAGTTCTTGGGCCTTAAAGAAGTGTGTTCTGGCAACATATCAAGAAGGAAGAAATTATTGCTAGTCTTGATTCACTGCAGGGTATCCTCTAAGAAGTTTCTATTAATTTCCTTTACCTACCTACCTACCTTCCTTCCTTCCTTCCTTCCTTCCTTCCTTCCTCCTTCCTCCCTTCCCTCCCTCCCTCTCTCCTTCCCTCCCTCCCTCCCTCCCTCCTTTCTTTCTTTCTTTCTTTCTTTCTTTCTTTCTTTCTTTCTTTCTTTCTTTCTTTC
>JADRCH010000091.1:1173649-1194465 GCA_019843965.1 Rhynchomys soricoides
CTCTCTCTCTCTCTCTCTCTCTCTCTCTCTCTCTCTCTCTCTCTCTCATATAAATGACTGTGGGTCTCTGTATTTGTCCCCCTCTGCTGCAGGTAAAAGCTTTTCTGTGATGGCTTAATAAGGCACTCATCTAGGATATAGTAAAATATCATTTTCATTGTTAAATTTTCTTTTTTAAGACCAGTATTATTTGGTTTTTACTCTAAGTCTCTAGGCAACCTAGTCTCTAGTTCTTGGTCGCTGAACTAGAGGCTGTTAAATATGAGTCCCAGAAATTGGTTGGTTACTCCCACAGGCTTTGTGCCACCATTCCCTAGCACATCTTGCAGGGAAAGGGTTGTGTTTCCGTTTCTCTTTTGGTAGCCTGAGGAGTACATTTCCTTTGTCAAAGACGTTAGAACACGGGGGTGAAAGATCTATGTAAGGTACCAGCTCAACCTCTCCATGCTTAATGAGTTGTTGTGTGGGTGTTGTCTTCAGCAATAGGGTCTTGCTGTCAGTTTGTGGAGAACAACGTTTACGCTTGGCAACAGTCTGGATGGTTTGGAGATTTCCATGGGACCCCTTTGGCAACAACTCAATTGGATGTGATCCAGTCCCAGCTTTGTTTGGTAACAAGAGAGGACCAGTTGGGACTCCATCTCCTTCATTGCTTGGAGACTTCATTAGGATCACCTTCACATATTTTAGGAAGTTTTCACTGCACTAGGTTTCCACATCACCCTTCAGAAGCCCCTCGATTCAGGCTGTCTTTCCCTCCCCACCAGATCTTTGGATATTTTGGATATTAGTCCTTTATTGGATGTAGAGTTAATAAAAATCTTTTCCCATTCTGTAGGCTGCTGCTTTGTCTCAATGGCACGTCCTTTGGTTAGCATGTACCTTTATTCCAAGCTTTTGGGAGGCAGAGAGCCAAAGGATCTCTGTGAATTTAAAGCCAGCTTGGACTTCATTGGGAGTCCCAAGCCATCCAGGGCCACATAGTGAGACCCTGTCTAAGATAAAAGTATAAAGTGATAAAATAAGACACAAGTTTTACAAAAATCTGAGTCTTAAAGAGCTAAAAGTAATGGATCATAAATCCTACTGAAGACTGAGAGTTCTCTGTCCATTCTGATTATATTGTGTTTATTTTGGAGCAACCTGACACCTCTTAGCTCAATATCATTCATTCCTGTGAGACTGAGACTTCGAGGATTCAGTGTATATGTGAACAACTTTATCCCTCACATTCTTCTCATTAAACACCCCCCAGATCTGTCATTCTCTTCTTTAAGTTTGGCTTGGGAGATATTGAAGTATCTTTAAATGTAATCTAAAATTCCAGAACACATTATGAACTACTTTGGCGTTTGTCAGAGTCACAAGCTTTCCATCTTAAAATGTCTTCAAACTTTTCTTCCACTTTCAAAAGTAGTGGTAATTTAAAAAAAAAATTTTAAGTGTTGCATCTCGAGGCAGACACACATACACACACACACACACACACACACACACACACACACGCACACTACAAATGTTCCAATTGAAAATTTTCCATGTGGGATTACTCTTTGGAAGGTCAGGCCAGGAGGGAGAGCTCTCTCTAAAACTTCTCTTCTTGCAGGCAGTCCTTGTGGCTAATCTGGATCACCTCTGAGAATTTACTTTTATAGTCGTCATGACGAAATAATACTGCATTGCATGAGTAACATATTAAGTGAATCTACTCTACCAACGGATGACATTTAGTTCATTTCTAAGTCTTCACGGCCCTAAAAACACTAAAGTGAATCTTTGTCTCTATAAAGATCATTGTCTTCTGAATATGGGTTTATCAGAGCAGAATCACGGAAAAGATCATGTTTTAAGGATTCCTGATTTATATTTTAATCACTTACCTCGAAAGTCATAAGAACCCTTACTTAGAAGCTAAACACAATTAAACCAACAAGAGTGACATACATTTAATTCTAAAGCACTTAGTGTGTATTGGGAACTATGCTAAGAGTTTTATGTCCATTTTTTCATATTTAATTTTATGAAAGTCTTATTATTTTCTCTTACACTTCACTGATGAGGAAACCAACTTTTATATTTAATTCTTGCTGTGATAAGGATCAGTTCCAGGGTAGCCAATGCCACTTTCCCTCTTGCTCTTGAAAATGCTATGCATCATTATTTTATTATATGTAACATATCTCATAATTAATTAGTGTGTGTCCACACACGTGCATGATGTGTTTGTTGAGAGGTGCATGAACCACAGTGTTTATCTGACAGTGAGAGGATAACTTCTTGGAGCTGGTTCTCTCTTCCACTTTTGCGTGTGTTCTGGAGATAAAACTCAGGCTGCCAAGTTTCCTCAGACAGAGTCTCTACTCACTGATCTACCTCACTGGACCATGTTATGTGTTTTTTATTTAAAAACTACAAATATTCCAGGCCAGGTCAGCGAGGGCTATACAGCTACCTGTTGTTCCAAAACACAAATATAAAAGTTGCCAATGAACAATTTTACTTGTGTAACATTGTGGTTTTGGTTCGTTTTTGTTTTGTTTTGTTTGAGACAATGTCTCTCTATGTAACCCTGGATGTCCTAGAATCTCTGTGTAGACCAGGTTGGTCTCTAATTCACAGAGATCCTTCTCTCTGCCTCCTAAATAGTGGGATTAAAGGCATGTTCCACCACACCTAGTACAAAATTGTTTTTAAGTGATTTGCCTTTAATTTGAAACGTAATTTGTTAATCATTATTTTATAAATATTTTGGTCCATTTCAGATTTCTGCTAGTCTCTGGATCCTAAACAAATACCATATTGTATGTGTTTTACTGATGTCTGTGTGTCAGTAGCATTATTTAAGTTACCATGGCTCTTCAGTGTATTATGTAAAGCATTGCTAAATTCATCGTGAAATTCAGTTGTCTTGTTCTGTGTATAGGACTAGTCTTATCTAATACTCTGTTATTGATGATGTTAAAATCTTATACTAAAACAGGCTTGTTCTTTGATATCTATGAGAGTCAAATCACAGCAATTCTGGGCCACAGTGGAGCGGGCAAGTCTTCATTACTAAACATCCTTACTGGATTGTATGTTCCAACCACAGGTAAGCAGAAAGTAATACCTCACAGACAAGATATCTGATAAGAAAATAAGGGTGGATATGTGCCTGCCATTTAAAATTCTATGGCTTGATGATTATCTAAAGTTGTTTCCTAGAACTGTAGGATTTTGAATGGACTTCCCACTTCCCAGATTTCATGGGAATCACTTGTATCCCATAGTGTGTTATCTCAGAGAAAATGTGCCACATGGTACTTATGATAAGAATAGTAATGGTTAGCAAAGTTGTAATTTTATATATTTATATACCATGATTTTGTTGAATGAGATCTCCAAATATAAATGAAATGTTTCCTGCTAACCTTGAAATATTTTAATTTCTTCTTTTTAGGGTCAGTCACAGTCTACAATAAAAATCTCTCTGAAATGCAAGACTTGATGGAAATCAGAAAGATGATTGGTGTTTGTCCTCAACGTAACATTCAATTTGATGCACTCACTGTGAAGGAAAACCTCACCCTCTTTGCTAAGATAAAAGGGATTCTTCCACAGAATGTAGAGCAAGAGGTAAACTGTGTGCTTGCATTATCTCCACTCCAAATCATTAAGCACGTTCAATCATGACCACAGAATCCCCTCAGCCATTTATCCACCTTCTTACGAATGATCTTTAGGCCAAGAAATCCTATAAAATACCTTCTTTACTGAGCAGTTAATTTTGTAAAAATATGGATTATTTTATGTTTTGGGCTTTGTATATTTTTTGTACAGGTAAAGCAAATTCTATTGGAATTGGACATGCAGAATATTCAGGATGATCTTGCCGAACATTTAAGCGAAGGACAGAAGAGAAAGCTCACCTTCGGGATTGCCACTCTAGGAGATCCTCGAGTAAGTAAGATTTAGGCACAGTAAGAACAGAGTTTGTAAGAGTCTCAGTAAGAGTCATGCTCTTATACCACGAATGCTGGCAGAACTTTTAGCCATCATAGTGTAGCAGGCAAGAACTGGCTTTGCTTACATCTACAAAGATATACCACAGTTATTTCTGTTTATTGTTTTCCACCCTATTGTGTGGCAGTAGTTAATATGGAGGGTTCATATATTGAATATCCTTATCCTTTCTAGATTTTGCTCTTAGATGAACCTACCGCAGGACTCGATCCCTTTTCAAGGCAGCGAGTGTGGAGTTTCCTGAAGGAACGCAGGGCAGACCGCGTGATCCTCTTCAGTACTCAGTTCACGGATGAGGCAGACATCCTTGCTGGTAACTGATAACTTTACTTCAGAGTCAAGATGAAAACTTCGGGAAGTTTATATGTGACCTTTATTCCTAGGGTAAGAGCCCTGGTCTCATTACCTCAACTCCAAAGAGTTCTAGAGGATATCGGAATCCACTCCTCTCCTGGTGTTCCGCACTGGCTGTACATTTGCTGGGTTGTGGCCAGTAGAGAAAACGTGTGGTGGCTCTTTTCAGAGCATTTGTAGGTTTACTTAAACTCCCAAATCTTTGATATATGTTTACGTGAGAACTAGCTGCCTGTTCCTTATCATCCAAAGAATATAATCCTACGTAACCTGAAGGGATACCTATTTTCCCTTTCAGAAAGTGTGGGAGGAAACTTAAAAAGACTAGCATTGGGAGCAGCAATTACATAAGTTTTAAATGTGTTTCAAAATTTGAAATGTCCAGGAGGCACGGTCATGCCTCACAGAGCGTGCATTTGGAATCCTGAGATTTTCTTTCTTGCTTTCCTTTGCTAGAAAGAAAAGAACGACTGCTATATTCTTTCATATTTGCTTTGTTTTCTCAGATAGGAAAGTGATACTCTCCAATGGGACTCTCAAGTGCACAGGTTCCTCTGTCTTTCTGAAGAGAAAATGGGGTCTTGGATATCACTTAAGGTAAAGAATTTTTGAGAAAAGACTAAATAGGTAATTTTTAAAAACATCTGTTCTGTCTTTACTTGTGTCTGTGTGACATGCACGACAGTGCCCGAGGAGGTCAGAGGAAGACATTGAGTCCCCTGGAGATGGAGTTGTAGGTGGTTGTGAACCGCCAGACTTTGGGACTGGGAATGAAACTATGGTCCTCTAGAAGAGTCTCAAGTGCTGCTAATCACTGAGGCATCTTTCCAGCCCAATATATATGCTTTAATAATGGTACACCAGAGAAATGGTGCACATTTCTGAGAGAGAATAGGTCTCAAGCCTTATCTCTGACAAAATGGATTGAGAACTGCTTAGTAAACCCTTCTAGTTTCCTGGCTTCTTCTAATTGGTACCAATGTTAACTATAGCAAAATGTTTACCTTATATACCAAAGCTCTGTGTCCACCATGGGAATACATTGCCCAGGTTGTAGTCTCTGAAGTATTTTTGTTTTCTCTTCAAAATCCAAGGCAGAACTTTCAGAAACCAGTATTAGTAGGGACCAAATACGGTTCCAGAGAGTGGTGACAACTGTGTCTAACAGAAACCAAGTGCAGGCTAAAGGAGTTCTAAAAGACAAAACCCCCACCAAAAATCAAAACAGAAATGTTTTGGTGGTACATTAATTTCTCCGTTCGCTGCCTGGTGCACTGGTTACTTTCCCTTGGAGATTTCTTTTGTACAGTATCACTCCCTCTGTCTGCTCATTTTTATACTATGTAAATCATATTAACTGCAATGAGTATGCATTTGGAAGGCAGCTGTGTTCATCTCTGTACCACCAATGCCACTCCGAGTGTGTGTTTCGTGTGTGTGTGTGTGTGTGTGTGTGTGTGTGTTTGTAGTTGGTTTGAGTTTGTATATATCCTGTATATAGAAGATTTTCAAGCTTCTGGATTATCTTTATTATTACTCACTTTGCTTGATTCATAAAGCTGAGAAATGTAATGTTCAAATGACATTTGTGTGTGTGTGTGTGTGTGTGTGTGTGTGTGTGTGGTAGCAGTTTGAAAATGTAATGATTTTTCATGATTTTGTTTTGAAATCCTAGTTTGTTTATGAATGAAACGTGTGATTCAGAGCAGTTAACAGCCTTCATCAATCACCACATCCCTGATGCTAAATTAAAAGCAAAAACCAAAGAAAAGCTTGTGTACATTTTGCCACTGGAAAGGACAAGCAAGTTCCCAGGTAACATAAATGACTATGAAGGAATAAAATTAGAGAAAAACTTTGAAATTGATGAAAAACTTTGTCATCATTTTTGTTATTTAATGGACCTACACTTTGTCTCAGTCTTTATTATTCAACCAAAGTTAGGATGAAGATTTGCGTGCACTCGAGTTATTTGGTCATTGATCAGTAGAAGCACCAACAGGGAGGAGCCATGAAAGAGGACAGAGCAAAACCTAGGAAAGCTTGCATTGTTGAGCAGGGTTCCATGGTGGGCAATAGAAGTGTAGCACCATTGGTGAAAAAGAGAGTCAATGTCTTCCCAGCTACGTCAGTGGAGAGATGTGGAGAAACTATTTATTCATTACCCCCATCTATCATTACTTAAGGGACATACTCAGGAATATTAACCCTTTGTCCTTTTGGCTTGCTCTGAAAATTAACTTATCATGCACCTAAGGTCAGAAAAAAAAATCTCATCATGTAGATGCTTAGTAAGCAGATTCACTGTGTCTGGTGATGACAGAAGTGATGGGGATGTGACAGGAAGGTCTTCAGCACAAGTGTTTTTGTATTTTCATTTTATTGTATGTGCATTTATGTTTCAAAGGAAAACATAGTTTATTTATTTAGCACGGGCTTCCAGCCTGCTGGGTAGCAATGACAAGCTATGCTTTTTGGACAAATAACCCTAAAAATGTACAAACTATGTGTACAATGTAAACTGTGTCAAGTACTGTCTTTATGTCCTCCTGAGTGTGTGTGTGTGTGTGTGTGTGTGTGTGTGTGTGTGTGTATGATACTAGGGATTAAATTAAACACAGGGCGTTATGCATGCTAGCCAAGCACAGTAGTGCTGATGTTTATACAGAATAAGGTCAATGGACACAAAATCAAATGCGGTCCAAAGAGAAGGCAAAGAGTTTGTCTCAAGGAGATTAAAGGAGTGAGCAGAGTTTGGGTAGGAATGGATAAAGTCGTAGGGTAGATGAATGGCTGATGAAGCTGAAAAGGTTTTGAATATTTGGTTATTGACATTGATTTTTATTCTAAGCACATTGAGAAACCACTAAGAGAGATTAATTAGGAGTGAGATCATGTGTGGCCTGTACTTCCATTCTTGGCATAACAAAGATCACTCTAGACCACAAGAGACTAGCTATGGAGCCAACTTAGAGGCTCAGAAGGGATTCTGGTCTACTCTGGGACTGGTAAAGATGGAACTGAGTAGGTGTCTTTAAAAGATACTTTGTGATAAAGCTGCAAGGTCTGTCTTAAGGGATGCACACAGTGTGACTTTTAGAATTTGTCTTCAATTAGTGAGTAGAAGACAATGGTATTTATCATAAATTAGTGCATAGGATAGTTGCATCATAGTGAGAAGAAATTATCAGTACCCCGATTTAGAATTTATCCTGGAATGGCCTCTATATACAGGACATTGGAAGTCAGGGGGAAAAGTGAGGCATGACTCTGAGGAACATGGGTTAGGAACTGGATTTGTGGGTGGGTGGAGCAAGAATGTTGTCTAGAATTGAAACTCTGAGAGAAAGCGAAGGAGAAGTCATGAAGGATTTAGGAATCGAGAGTTCTATCTGTAGTTAGATGAAACTGAGACATGACTAAAAAGTAAACTTTTCCCCCTGAGCTGGATCCACAGCCCAGGTAAATTGCTTTGTTGAAGACTAAAAGAAAAGAAGGAAGTGAAGAAAGGGGAGGAAGTAACAAGGGAACAAGTTAATGACGTTAGAAAGGGCACGTGGCAGAGACACAGGAAGCTAGGGAAGTTGAAGGGGAGAGTGGGGCTGATATGCAAATACACGATTATGCATATATAGTGATTTTCAAGGAATAAGTGAAAATATATTTACAAATGATAAAAGACTTGTTCATTGAACGTAAAATATGAAGGTCTTGGTGACCTAGAAGGGAGCAGCTTTTTTTCAAGGGAATGAACAGCAGGCGCTCTTGAGCTGTTTGCAAGATGTGACAGATTAATGTGGTCAGGTTTTTGGAGACAAACGCATATGCAAAGAGGGATGGAAGGAAGCTATTATGTGGCTTTGTTTGGTGGACACCATAGCATCCCGTCTGACCAGAAGGAATAGAAGAAAATTATGATAGAAGAGAGGATATTCCATTGGGAAGTCCTTGGAGGCTAAAGTTCAGAGCTTAAGTAAAAGAAAGGGTTGCCTTGGAAGGAACAAGTGTTACGCACATACATGAGGAAGCCTAGATACAGGCAAAGGCTTACACAGGTTTTTGTACAGCTGGAAGAAGACGATGGTCTTTATGACTGTTCATATTTCCTCAGAGAATTCTGTAGGAGAGTGAGAATCCAAGAAGACAAGGTAGAGCAAGACACCTTGAAGATACAGTTTGGCATAATTTCCAAGAAAGTGATTTTTCCTTTCAATTATGATTGTATTGCAAAGATAGGAGATTTCCGAACAACAGTAAACATCATATTTAAGACAAATGTTAATTTACTAGAATTAGTATACTTATGTCATTGTGAAAGTTTACATATTCTTTCTGTTGGTTTAGAGTTCTTCAGTGATCTTGATAAATATTCTGCCCAGGGCTTGATGAATTATGAAGTTTCCATGTCAACTCTGAATGAAGTCTTCATGAACCTGGAAGGAGAACTAAGTACCACACAAGGTAAAACTATCTGCACACTTCACAAAATCAATTAAGAAAAGGCCATGTATCGATTTAGCTTCTGTGACCCTTTAAGGAATGTGACCACTGTCACTGTGGCTTCATTGTTTGACATGGGCTGTTGTGTTTCCTGCCCTCATCAATACAGCTAGCCAGAGGTCCATTCCTAGTGTTGATAAATGACTCTTTGGAAAATTAATTACTTAGTATTACAGCAGTTCTATCTCCTGATGGTCACTGTTTCTTGGGTTTTTTGAGGCATTTAATGTTCTTAATCAGAGGTATGGGGCCTGACCATTACGTCTTATAAAGATCGTTTCTTGCTTGTTAAGAGAGAAGGCCTACATGGAGAAAATTTTTACCAACTTCTGAGTAGTTTAATGGGATATAATAACTGTCATTTTTGGAGCTTTTCCTTTTACAGATAATTTGTTCAATGTAGATGAACACTAGGATATACCCATATCTCTTTTCTGCAATAATTCTTTCAATAAATAGTTGATACCGTTTTACAGATGAGAAACTCAGAGCTAACAACAGTTAGATGATTGCTTGGAAGCTATTCTGCTTATAGCACACAGGTATTTAAGCACTGACAGCTGCTGATCTCAGTGAAGAGGATTATTTCTGAACTCCTTCGGAATAGTATTACAATTAAACATTTGTCTTTTCAAAGACCGAGCATAGTCAAATTACCCCCTTTTCTGAATTCTAGTTTTGGTATATACGTTTAGCAGATATTCTCAGGAAGTAAATAGAGTTTTGATAATATGCTATGTTTTGTACCATATTTACAATATAACTCGACATTTTTACTAATTTTAAAATTTTCAGTATATAGCAAATTTTAAAATGTAACTGTATAAAAAGAAAATACTAAAGGTGGTAATGTTATATAAGCTTAATGAGGTATTGAAGATGTTACTTAAATAAAACTTTGCATAAAAGTATAAAAATAAGATCAGACATAAGATAATTTAAATTTTTTATGAAGGAAAGTTTACTGTGCCTTAGGATATTCATAATATGTATGTGTGTTTGTACAGACTTTGAGAAAAGAGAAACACTAACAGACTCAGAAAGCTTAAATGAAATGGAGGTGGTTTACCCTTCTCTTTCTCAAGTCCAGAAGACTTTGAGCACCATGGGCCTTTGGAGAATGCAGGTCTGTGCAATAGCACGGCTTCGCATCTTAAAACTAAAACAAGAGAGAAAAGCATTTTTGACCTTGTGAGTATCAGAGTCCTGTAATTTTTTTAAGATAATTTTTTAAGATAATTTTTTTAAAGGTTTCAAACTGCAAGAACATTTAAATATAAGGCCCATTACCTAGTATTTCTGCTAGACAAGAGACAAACATAGTAATGGTTTACTGACAGAGGGATTGCCCGTAAATTAATTCTTGATGGGGCTTGTGAATACATGCTGTTTGATTTCCGTAATCAGATTAAATGACATTTATTTAACAATGCTTTTAGTACTGCGACATGTTGAGATAGGATATTTAGAATGTCAGCACTTAACATTATGGTTGCCATAAAGTAGAATAAATATCTAACAAATAGTTGTGGAACATATTACTGAAGAAGTCAATGGGGCCATAGAGTCCTTTGGTAACTTTTTTTTATTGTTTAGTCTATTGCTTCTTGGAATTTCACTGATTCCACTGATTCTGGAAAACACGGCCAATGCTTTGCTAGAGGGAAAAACCAACTGGGAATTTAAAACAGACTTGTATTTCCTGTCTCCTGGACAACTCCCTCAAGGTCTGCGGACCAGCCTATTGGTCATCAATAACACAGGTGAACAGAGATCAATGTTTTAATACAGAAATAAAACTTTAACTGTTAAATGGTACAGGAGGGAGGAAGAAAATTTGGCAGAAGAAAAATGGGAATTTATAGAAAGTGACTTGTGAGGAACAGTGAGAATCTCTGACTGGGGGGGGGGACAAGGATGATGGGAATTTGGGACAAGGATCTCATCACATGGGACAAGGTCTCGTCACTGTCCAGTCTGGCCTCCATTCTTTATACTTGGCAGCCACCCCCCCAAGTGTGTATGTGTGTGTGTGTGTGTGTGTGTGTGTGTGTGTGTGTGTGTGAGAGAGAGAGAGAGAGAGAGAGAGAGAGAGAGAGAGCCCACTGCATCTTAGCTGAAGACTCTAGATCTCTTTGCTACCACTAGTTACCATATATCATGCATGGATGCATGGAATATGTTATCAATTGATGAACAAAGATGACATGTCTACTCTTCATGTGCTTGGGTGAAACTCAACAAGATCCAGGAAAACTCCTTATTTTCTTAACTCAAAGAATGGGTCATTGCTGGACAACTGCTTAATCAACTTGAAAGAAAGGCTTTTATGTTTCCTTCGAAGATGTTAGAACATCCAGAATAGTAATACCCTTTATGCTAAAGCAGGTTGATAGCCAGGGAGGAGAAAGGGAGGAGGGGTGGATGGGGAGTGAGAGGGGGGACCGGGGGGAAAGGAGGAAGGGAAAGTTGTGATCAGGATGTAAAGTAAAAAAATAAATTAGTTAATTAAAAAAACGCACACACACACAAAGCATTCGGAGTATCATTCTTTTCTTGAGTTTCTTGCGGATTCCAATTTTCACAGGTATTTTTGATTCAAGGCTGCAGAGTGTCTTTATTTTTATTCTTTTCTTTTTCAAGGTTGGAAAGTAAAATTTCTTCTTTCTTTAAGACTAAAAGTGTCGAGTTGTACATTATTTGCTAACATTTAGAGTTGCCCATTGCCCATCTGACTGTGGCCATTCCACAGGGCACCCTCCCCTCTGCCCCCACTCAGCATGAGGATAATACACTTGTATTCACTCATTCCCCTCCCCCTGTATTTTTGTCAAGTATTTTGGGGATTTATTCTGTCATATTTCTCCTCCTCTAAGTTTGATATGATTATTAACAATATGCTCACTTTTTCATATGAAAACCCTTGTTTGGTTTGTATGACTGTGGGTCCCCATTATTTGTAGCCTATTGTGAAATGGAGTTGGGATGTGTGACTGCCCCAGGGTAGATGTAAAGATTGTTTTCTATGTGTTTTTAATCCCATTCCATCTTGGGGGAACCCAGCTTTGTCCAATTCTTGGAACTCTGTATTTCTAGTCTGAACTCTTACTTCAAAGGCCAGAAAAATGGGCTCTTTCATTGTCCATTCTAATTTTCCTTGATGGTTGTTGTTTGGGGTCACTCCAAGTCTTGCCCTGCTTATCTGCTTAGACGCCATCTTTTATAAACGAGGGATGTTCCCAGAGATGATTGTAGCAGTCATCATTCACTCATTGCATGGAACGTGGAGGGCCCCTGACTGCTCATCTTTCTCCAGCTCTAGCTGGATAATAACACCCTTGATTGTGGCTCAGAGCAGGAAAACTTAGTTATCCACTTGAGTTTTAATGTAGAAACTGGTTGACTATTGCATCTTTTTCTTTGGTGTGTACCAGGCTGTGAGATTTTCTCGATTTTATTTCTCTCTCATGTAATTCCATCCATTTTCTTCTTTTAGAATACATAAGAATTTTTGATTTGATGGTGGCATCCTTTTTTATTTCCCAAGAAAGATGCACTATGCAATATATATGCAAATGTGGAAAACATGAGTTATGTATACATTTTAATATTTATTTATTTGTTAAGAATATGAAGAAGAGGAAAATATTATCAGGCTGAACAGTCTGTAGTATTTCTCATATTAATTTTTCAGAAATTATCAATTTATACACATTTAAAAGGAAAAGTTATAAAATAGAATTATCTTGGTTGAAGTATCACATGCTAACTTCCCTTAGGTGGAATTATGATGATAATTCATCATAATGTAAGATTTACTAAACAGAAAATGGATGAGTGACTGATCTTTTTTATGCCAATAGTAGTATTATTTTACTCACGAAGCATGTATGCTCATAGTAGGCTAGGAATGTTAAAATGTTAACTTTATAGGGCTCATGAAAGTTTTTTAACTTGCTTTCATATTGCCCTCTGTTATCAAAATCACATTAGAATCAAATATTGAAGATTTCATACAGTCGCTGAAGCATCAAAACATAGTTTTGGAAGTAGATGACTTTGAAAACAGAAATGCTACTGAAAGCCTTTCCTACAACGGAGCTATTATAGTTTCTGGAAGACAAAAGGTATTGTTTCCTCTTGGATTTTACTTTGCTGATGACACACACACTCAAACACAATATCAAAGGTCTACACTTTGTTTTAAAACTATAGAAAACTAATATGTAGTAACTCAACTTAGCAAAACGTATGAGTTGACGTTGAATAAACATTCTGGTGAAACATTTTCTGTCTTTGTTTTAAATTAAGTAATTTTGCATTCAAAGGGAATGTGTGCATTGCTTAAACTAAATAACATATTATACCATAATCATTAATTAATGTAATCATGAGTTTAACTATTCTTAACTAAGTCACATGAGTGATGCTTTATATGTTGAGAAAATACATTAAATACTGTAATATCTGCAAGAAATCTAAAATAGAAAGTTATTCCTCATGTATTTCAGGTTGAGTCTAAGCCATCAGGGATCTGTCAAGGAACACACCTGTTGCAAATACATCATAATTATATGACTTATTTGCATTTCAGTAAAGATAAGCAACAAAATTAATCAAAAGTATCCTCCTCTCCTGCTACAAGTAAAACAAGGAAACACTAGAAGCTTAAAAGATGCCCCTTTTAATATATTGTAAAATTTTAAATATATTTTAAAATACATAATATTTAATATAGTATAAAAATGTCATCATTTTGATGCAAACTTTGGGAAACTCCTTGTTTGACAGCTGCTTGGTGTATCTTGTATATTTACTACACAAACTATTGATAGTATTCATTTAGCAATAATCTCACCTCGGATAAACATTGGCTACAATACTACCACTGCGCAAAGCTTGATAGTATTCATATTAAAACAATGCTGACTTTGTGTGAGGTCTATATGCATAATTTCATAAACATTAAGTATTAATATCTTCAAAATTGTAAAGGTCCTATGGCAATGTAGCCATGAAAATCTCTTATATTTCATGTGTATTTTCTATCTGCTTGTTCACCACAAATTGACAATATTTATGGGCAGCTTTTAAACTCTACAAAATGAAGTTTCCTCCTCATCAAAATAGGGATGAAGTAATACAAAATTGATTACAGCACTACAACTTAGAATTTTTGCTCTGTCCTATCCAGTGTATAAGAACCTAATATAGAGTCTCCCTCAAACAATGTATGAACCCATTTAGACTCCTCTTTCATAGATGAGAAAACAAAAGCTCAGAAAAGCTGGTTAACTTGAAAATTAACACACATCTAGAGCTGGACTGTTAGAAATGTGTGTGTGTGTGTGTGTGTGTGTGTGTGTGTGTTTGTGCGCAGTTCCTTCATTTTTCAAGGATTTGATCTTGTTTTTGTTGTTTTTTTAAAGGATTACAGATTTTCAGTTGTGTGTAATACCAAGAGGCTACACTGCTTTCCTATATTAATGAATGTCATCAGCAATGGGATTCTTCATATGTTAAACCATACACAGGTCATTAGAATTGAGGAAGATATATTCTCGTCAGTAAGTACTACATTCGTTGATCCCGAACAATTAAAAACTTGACAGCTTGTATTACTCACATTTGACTGTTGACCCTAAGGATAGGTAATATGTTCTCAGAGTTGTGTGTATGCTGTCTGACTCTTGCCTTCAACCAGTTGGCTTGTTTGCATTGCAAGAAAGAAAGACACACACAGGCTGCACTTTCACAACCCCGGCTTTAGGAAGTTTCTAGAAGGGAGGCATTGGTGAGAGATAGAACAGAGAAAACACCTTACTTTAGAGTCACCTTACTTCCTTTTTTGTCAACCCATCCCAGAAATGACAGTGATTTCCCATCTCTGTGCTTTGAGAAAATTTCAATTTATTTCTGACAGTTTTGTGTACGTATAGAATACGCTGTGACTGTATTCACTCTAATTAGCCTCTCTTACTCCTTCTACATCTCTGTCAATGCCTTTCTTCTTCCCAGTCGGATTCAACACTCACTCCAATGTATATATACTTTGCAGGAAGCTACAGCTACCTTACGCTTGTGATTACAGTGGCCTGGGATAGCCTGGAGACAGGATTTCATAGTGCTCCTCTGCCTCCTCTGACTGTCACAGTCTTTCCACTCTCTCTTCTGGAATTGTTCCCTTGGCTTTGGATGGGATGATATAGGCGTCTTCTGTACATTTGAGTGTTCAATAACTACTTATTCCCAATCAACACTGTGACCAGTTGGAAGTCTTTGCAGCAACTGTCACCCTCTGCTACAAAGAAAGAAAGAAAGAAAGAAAGAAAGAAAGAAAGAAAGAAAGAAAGAAAGGGAAAAATGGAATCAGCATTAGTCTATCGTACTAAACGTAAGATTTAGAAGGCATGATGTCTCCAAGTCTATTTATCAATACACCAGTAGTACACTCCATCCCCCATAGGTACTGTGACCTCCTCAGAGTGACCTACAGTAATAATCACCCATTACCTTTCATGGAGAAGATCTCAAATCTAGTTGCAAAGCCATTAGCTATTCCCTTAGTGGTCTTGCCACTATTGCAGGAATGGTTCTATCTTGCCTGACAGGTAAATATTGTAGCAAGCAGGGGCCACTGATGACTTTTCTTCCCCGGCAGCCTATGTAACTTTTCCTCTTGTTCGATCTAGAATCCCTTGGATAATTCTACAGGATTGGTGTAGCTGGGTCATAAGGTAGCTTCATTTTTAGCTTTTTGAGGAACCTCCGCATCGATATCTACAGCAGCTGAAGCAGTTTATGCTCCTACCAACATCGGATACACCCTCGTTTATCCCCCTTTTCCTACTTCTTCTCCACCTCTTGTCCTTTGTTTCTTTGAAAGTAGCTATTCTACCTGTGAGATCCCGGTCTCAAAGTAATCCTAATTTGTATTCTTTGTCCATGATGGATGAACTTATAGATGTATATGCCATAGCAAAATAAGATAAAAATTTAAACATACCTATAACAAACAAACCCGAAGAGGTAATAAAATCCTTATGATTAAAAAAAAAAAAGTCCAGGTCATGATGAAGTTAGTGCCCAATTCTACCAGATTCTTAAAGAAAACTTAAAACCAGTGTGTAGCAGATTCTTGCAAAGATAGAAGAAATGAAAACACTTTCAGTCTCTGCTTATAAAGTCTTTATCATGCCAGTTCCCAAATCACATGGAGCAGGACAACAAAACAAGAAAGCTACAGACTAATTTCATGAGCGCAAATTCAGAAATCCTCCGTAAATTATTCAACAAAGCAAACTGAGGAGAAAATTAAAAATATTGCGATCTGTCTGATTTTATTTCAGAGATGCAGAAGTTGAAAGTGTATATATAAGTAAAATTAATTAATTATATAAATGTCCTCAAGAATAGAAGTTGCATAATCATCTACATAGTTGCATAAAATGTCTTTGACAAACTTCTATAACTTCCATTTTGAGCTGAACAAAGACAATACCAACAGACATGCTAATATGGGTGGGGTGGGTGGGAAGATCTTGAAGCATCAACCTTACACAAAGAAATACAGGCAACTAAGGAGTGCTGAGAACAGGAGATATAGTCTTCCCCAGGGAAGGGCACACCAGTTGATTACCCAATACCAAATAGTCAGTCCTGAAAACCGATTCATACAAATAACATTATATAGACTGTCCTGGTTGTATGTGTGTATTGAAGTATACATATGTGCATGTACACATACATGTACATAGCAGCAATTATTAAAAAGAGGCCATGCGTTTGAAAGAGAGCAAGGAAGGACGTACGGGAAAGTTTGGAGGGAGGAAAAGGAGGGGGAAATGGTATAAGAGATTATAACATAATCTCGAAACATAAAAGAAATATCACAAAGTGCTAGGGATATCGGCACCATATGCACATAATAAGGGCCATTTATGACAAACCCATAGTCAACATCATGCCAAATGGAGAACTCAGAATGTTCTCATTAAAATCAGGAATGAGACAAGGGTGTGTCCACTTTCTCCATTCTTACTCAGGATAATGCTTCAAGCTGTGTCTAGAACACTAAAGCCGTAAAAACAAATAAGAGATACAAATAGGGAAGGGAGAAACTGGTTTTCTTATTTAAAGATGATTTGATTTTGTATACAAGAGGCCCTAAAGACTTCAACACCTGGCCAGTGACATGGCTTCGTGGGAAGGCAAAAGGTCTGGCAATGAAAACCCTACGACATGAGTTTCATTCCCAGAATTTACATAAAGGTGGAAGGAGAGAACACTCCACAGAGATATCCTCTGCTGATGTGGCTTATACTCACTCATGTAGACACATCACACACTAATAATAATAATAATAATAATAATAATAATAATAATAATAGTAGTAGTAGTAGTAGTAGTAGTAGTAGTAGTAGTAGTAGTAGTAAAAGAAAACTATAAAGAAGACTGTGCTATAAACTCATAGAACTAAATAAACACTTCGTTGAAGAGTCGGGATGCACAGTTAACATCAAAATCAGTACTCTACCTAAATACACACTGAAAAGGATGCAGGAAAATAATCCCAATCACAATAGCCTCAAAACCACGAAATGAGGGCTGGAGAGCTGGCTCTGCGATTAAGGGCACTGGCTGCTCTTCCAGAAATCCTGAGTTCAATTCCCAGAACCCACACCATGTCTTACAACTTTCTGTAGTGGGATCAGATGTCCTCTTCTGTTGCATCGATGCACATACAGAAAAAAACCTATATGGGTAGAATAGATAAATAAATGTTTTTTTTATATATATATATATATATATATATATGTAATTATATATATAATTTTTTTTGAGACAGGATTTCTCTGTGTAGCCATGGCAGACCTGGAAATTACTCTGTAGACCAGGCTGGCCTCAAACTCGCAGAGATTTGCCTGCCTCTGCCTCCTGAGTGCTGAGATTAAAGGTGTGTGCCACCACCACCCAATTCTTAAAAAAATATAAAATGAAATAAACTTTATCAAGGAAGTGAAAGACCTCTACAATAAAAACTTATAGCATTGAAGAAAGAATCAGTTTTATCTAGTGACAAACTCACTGATTGGTCAGCTGTAAACACATATACAAAGAAACAGCACTAAATGTTTAATGTATTCAGATATATATATGCATATGCATATGTATATACAATATATATGCACATATATAATGTTGGTTATATATTCATATGTATATGTATATACAATATATACATGGGCATATATAACATAGGTTATATATACATATAGATGTGTGATATATATGTGTGTATTATTCATAATGATTAGACAGAAGGTAATGGATTTGAGATGGAGTCAGAGGGACACGAAAGGAGCTGGAGATATTGAGAGACAAGTTAAAATGACAAAACTTTCAACCCCTTCCCCCGTTTTGTTTAAAATCAACTAAGGAAGACACTAGAAAGTAGGAAGACACCCTGACCTGACCTTAGGTTTACTTGTAGAACGGGTCTTATGAATCCTACCTAAAGTAATTTTGAGATTCAACACAATCTTGGCTAAGTTCCATTAGGAGAATTCCTTAAATTCCTTAGGAGAAACAGTAAAATAGTCTTAAAATTCATATGGAAACACAAAAGGCCCCACATAGTCAAAGCAATTATGAGTAAAATTAGTACTATATTAGACTATACCCGATTTCAAGTTACACCGCAGAGCATTAATAATAAAAACAACATGGTCTTAGCACAAAACAGATACCAGTGCGTAGAAGATCTAAATATAAAATGATACAACTTCAGCCATATAATTGTGACAAATACACCAAGAAGTCACACAGCTGAAAAGACAGCAGTTTTGACAAACAGTACAGAGAAGCCTGAATATCTGTGTTAAGAAGAAGAATAGAACTAGTCTCTCTGTCCTAAAACCAACCCTGAACGGATGAATGATCTCAAGATAAAGTCTAAACCCCGAAGGCAGAGCTGCACTACAAGACGCAGACATAGGTGGGGGCTTTCTTTGTAGGACTTTCTTTGTTGTGCAGGAATTAAGGCTAACAAATGACAAACAGATCCTCACACAATTCAAGAGCATCGGATCACAGCGTTTTCCCATGTCAGAGTTTTTGTGGTAAAGACATCGCCTATGTAACTACTGGATGATCATTTCCTGCTTATTTTAAGTGTTTATGGTAGTTATCATTTTCTGATGGACAAGGGAAATATTTAAAACAGACTCCAGATGTTTCCTATCAGAAGCAAGATTAGAAGTTCACCAGCCACAGGGAATCTTGGTTAATGAAAATGTGTCAAAATGGCTTCCACTGAATCAGCAGTGCTGGGAGTACACACTAGTGTAGATTTTCTGCAGATAATGGAAAAACTGAGATGAAATATTCCTAGTAGGTCAATGATGAATATATTTTCATATATGGACACACATATATACATATATAATATATACACACTTATATATTATATACACTATATGAATATGCAGTAATACATTATATAGGATATGCATATGCATTATGTATTTATATACATATATAACATAAGTATATAATAAAACATATTTATATTACATATGTATATAAAATATATTTATATATACATTATATTTATATGTGTTTATATACATGTATGTTCATACCTATGAGCTAAAGTATTATATATACAGCCATATGATCAGGGAGGACACGGGATGATTCAAGAAGTAAGAATTTAAGGGAACTCTTTGATAATTAAAGCTAGGGGCTGGGGAATGTAGCTCGGTGGTATAAAACTTACCTAGCATGTTTAAGGCTGAGTTTGATCCCCAGGATCTCAAGGGAAAAAAGAAAAAGTGGCCAGAAGAAACAGTTCTTAACAGCTTCTTGATTCTTCTCATTTAAAAACAGACATATTTATTTTACGTGTATAGGTGTCTTGACTGCATGTATGTCTATTCTATGTGCGTGCAATGCCTAAGAAGCTAGAAGAGGGTATGGGATCCCACGGAAGAGTCAGTTGTAAGCTCTGTGTAGGTGCTGGGAACTGAACCTGGGTTCTCTGCGAGAGTAATAGGCACTCTCTACTGTTGAGAAATCTCGCTATCAACTCCCCCTTGATTTTTAAAATTCATTTTATTTAGAGTTTGCTCAGAATAATTCCTTCATTTAAGAGAGGAGGAACTTTGTATTCACTAAATGCCAATTCAATTCTACTCTTAATTTGTGTCCTCTGCTTCTAGCAGCCACCTTCTTGCTTACTGTTTCTAGGAATTTGACTATTGTATGTACTTCATGCAATGGAAACACAGCATTTGTACCTTTTGCCTGGCTTGTTTCACTTCGTATTGTATATTCCAAGCGGATCGATCTGGAAGCATTTGACACGATTTTCTTCCTTTTAAAGTTGAACGGTGCTTGTTATGCATATGTGTATGTATTTAGTTTTGTTTCTTCACACACCTACTAATGGCTTTTGAGTTATTTCTGCCTTTTGGTTATTTTGATGATGCTATTAACATGAGTGTCTAAGCTATCTCTTCAAAAGCCCTCTGTTCTTTTAGATATATACTCCAAAGTCGGTCCTAAAATAGTCTCAACTTCTTTTGCGTTTTGAGGTGGAGTCTTGTGATAAATGATGTTTAGTTTTATAGATAATAGATGATACTTTGATTCTCCACTAAAATTCCTCTTGTATTTGCAGGACATCATGATAGTCTGGTTTGGGATGCTGGAAGCTTCTCTCTTCATACTGTTTATTGCATGCAGCATTTGTCCACATATTGCCATGAGTAGTGTCAGCGATTATAAAGTAAGAAAGGGTGGAGAGGGATATTAATAATTTCAATAATTGTATTTTAAAGAAACTTTTTATTGGTTCTTTGCAAATTTCACATCAGGTATCCCAATCCCACACATCCTCCTCTTCCATTATAACGGACCCCCACCCTTGCCACCTCCCTCCTGACAAAGAAAAAAAA
>JADRCH010000091.1:1194865-1223227 GCA_019843965.1 Rhynchomys soricoides
AAAAAAAATCTCACCGTAGAAGCTGCAGTGTGTCACCGTGTGTCCCACTGTACTCGCTTTTGTCCACACTTCTTTGTTTGCGAATGTTCATCGCAATGAATTGTCGGTCTGGCTTCTGCTACTCTATCAATACTGGATGGAACCTCATTGGCACTCCTGTTGATGTCCTATGTCATGAGGATCCTATAGCTTTGGATCTGTAGAACTGGCCCCTTCATGCACTCCAGTAGTTCATCAAAGAGGTAGATGTTGAGATGGGCCAATTCAAAGCCCTGAGTCTGGGCCTGGGCCTGGGAAGTATCAGAGATGGCCAACCCTCTGGGTCTCACACTCTCACACCTGGCTCACCAGCAACCCTCTCCACTCCCATCCCCCTGACTCATCTCCATCCCCCGCAACCTGGGCTAGCTCTATTCTGCTGCCCAGGTGAGGCTCAGGGCCCACTTTCCTGAGTTTTGCAGCTGGTAAGGGACATGGCCAATTCTCCTACTCTCATAGCCACAGGGCCAGCTCTCCCATCTGCCATAGATGGTGAGGGAGGAGGGAGGGAGGAGGGCATCTCTTACCTATACCACTGCCCAGAAGATAAGTGGCAGGACCAGCTCTCCTGCACTCATGCTCTTGGGCTGGCTCACCTGCAATTCCTACATCCAGACCAAGGTCTACTGTGATGCCCAGGCAAGGTGCAGGGCCTGGTCTCCTGTTCTTATGACCCCAGGGCATGTCTCCCACCTGGCACAGTGGTGAAGGAGGAGGAGGGAGGAGGAGGGAGGAGAAGGATATTCCTCCCTCATCCATGCCACAGCAGGGAGACACAGTGAGAGGGTCAGCTCTCCCATGCTTGCATCCTTGAGACTGGCTTATTCCCAACTCAGTAATTGCATTTTTAATAAGTGCAAAATATTTTTCTTTGGGGTATGGCGAAGCACTGAAACATGGTCTTAATTTAGACATAAATTAAGTCATAATTTATAGTTTGGAATTATTTCCAGCAACTTAGAAAGCTTATTATTAAAATGCGAAAACTGTTCTTACTTCACAGTTAGGTGGTAAGTACAAGAATTTTCAGATTGTCCTATTGCTTCAGATCTTCAAAGAAAAATAGCATATAGCTTTTGGATGAGTTCTTTTCTACTTGCAAGGAAGACAATCACTGAGGCTGACCTTTAAGATCAAATTTAAGACTTAGATTCCCTTTGCACCCTGGAAATTACATTTTTATGTTCTCTTTGTGTTTGTTTGCATCCTCTATCCAGACAAAATATCTAAGATTCATGCAAGTCTGTTGTCATCATCCTGAGGCACTAACCTTCACAGAAAAGGGGAAATAGCTGTTATCCATCAGATTCACAATAACCTTAATTGCTACTACTGCTGCTGCTGCTGCTGCTGCTGCTGCTACTATTACTGATAATACTACTACTATTACTATTATTACTACTACTGTTACTGATATGACTACTATTACTATTATTACTACTATTACTACTACTACTATTATTGATACTACTACTACTATTACTATTATTACTACTACTGTTACTGATATGACTACTATTACTATGAATACTATTACTATTATTAATACTACTACTACTATTACTGATACTATTACTACTACTACTACTACTGATACTATTACTACTACTACTATTACTGATACTATTACTATTACTACTAATACTATTACTATTATTATTACTACTATTTCTACTACTACTACTATTACTACTATTACTGATATTACTACTACTGTTACTATTACTACTACTACTATTACTACTACTATTCCTGATACTACTACTACTATTACTACTATTACCATTATTACTGATACTACTATTACTACTACTACTATTACTATTATTATTATTACTACTATTACTGCTACTACTATTACTACTACTACCATTGCTATTACTACTACTACTACTACTATTACTGATAGTACTACTACTACTATTAATACTACTGTTATAACTTGGAAGGCTTTGGAATGTGGTCTTTTTCTTAAAATAAAGATTTATTTATTTATTTTATGTATGTGAGCACACTGTTGCCGTCCTCAGACACACCAGACGAGGGCATCGGATCCCATTACAGATGGTTGTGAGCCACCATGTGGTTGCTGGGAATTGAACTCAGGACCTCTGGAAGAGCAGTCAGTGCTCTTAACCAGCTGAGCCATCTCTCCAGCCCTGGCAGGCTTTCTTCTATTTTAGATTTTTAGTGGCATGGTCTTTTAAAAATGTAGTTAGGTTTTTTTCTAAGGAAATTTCATATGCAAATACTGGATTATTTACATCATTTCTCCCTCCCCACCCCCAACTTCTTCCATGCTTTCTCAAGTTCATAAACTCCTTTCCCTTACTCTGAGGCATATATAGGAATGCTTATATAAATACATATAACCTGCTGAGTCTACTTAGTGTTGCCCTGTGTGTATGAGTTTAGGGTTGACCGCTTGGGATTGGATAACCTATCAAGGGCTTATCCCTGGGGAGACTGATATTCTCTCTCTCTCTCTCTCTCTAACCATGAATAGCCTGTAGTTCTTCATCTAAGGGTGTGACCTTGTGAGATGACCCCTATTCTGTTGCCATGCCAACCCATGCTGTCACTGCTTAGGTCTTGTTAAGCAGCTATTCTGTTTCATGAGTACAGCTTTCCTGTCATATCCGGAAGGTGCAGCCTTGCGTCAGACTTCTTTGGTCCTCTGATTCTTAAAAATCCTTCATTAGGCTTCTATTTATTATTTTAGACCCACTATTTGTCTCTCTATAGCTTCTTCTCTGCTATGGTCCCTTCTTACAATTTTATTTTATTTTATTACAAAAATTTAAAAATATCAATTAAATCTAAAGATTCAGAATCTAGAATCCAAAATTTTCAAAAGCTGACAGGATACTATTACTGGAAACCCCTATACCTGACCTCATGTAATGAGAACTAGAAAATATTTAGAGTTCTTCTCATTATTCATGGGTTAACGTGGCATTGCACATCAGTGTACCAAATAAAGCATTTTTAGAGAATTGGATCTGTAGGTCTCAGGTTCTTAAACACAATATGTAATTATTTTCAATAGATAGATATTATTAATTTACCTTAAAAATTCTTGCATTTTCAACCACCCCCACATATGTACTTACATGCAATGCATAAGCCAGTTAATGTTAGTAATACATTTTTTAAGACAAGCAAATAAAGGAAATTTGTATCTTCATTATGACTAGACCCACCAGCCTGGCACTTGGTACACACGAAGAAGTCAGTCAGAAATCTCTTTGCATATAATTTAAGTTTAACATTGATACCCAGTTTTTAAAAATGTCATATGTATAAAAGAGTAGATTAACATCCCATGGAATTTTCTTTTTTTGGTTTTTCGAGACAGGGTTTCTCTGTGTAGCCCCAACTGTCCTGGAACTCACTCTGTAGACCAGGCTGGCCTCGAACTCAGAAATCCGCCTGCCTCTGCCTCCCGAGTGCTGGGATTAAAGGCGTGCGCCACCACTGCCGGGCCCCATGGAATGTTCATACATTGACTATCCCACTTTCTGTTTCACAACAGCAAGTGCTGGAGAACACAATTGAGTATCTCATAAAATCATTCTCAGGGGTCAGGAATTATTGAGAGCATTAGATTTACTGCTAACAACAGTGATTCCAGCAGGAGAGGGGTCTGTTCCTAAAGCAAAAATGTTGGTGCATGCAATTGGTGTACAAAATAACTGCTGTAGCAGTTTTCCTCTTAACCCAGCTGGCTCCCAACTAATTGGGACTGGACTATTATACTTAATTAACAAGCTTTAAGGGCACAACAACTGAGCAACATTACTCTATTTTAATCCTCTAAGCCAATCTGCCTACTTCCCTGTCAAAATCCTAGCGATGCTTACCTTTTAGTACTGATCTGGCTCTCTGGTCTTCAGGTGCTTTCTCACCATCTTGCCTGGACTCTCTCTGGGTGGTGAATCCCTATTTCCTTTCTCTTCTTCCCCTTCCCCAGACTGGGAGGAAGTCCATTTCTATTTTCTCCCCTGATCAGCTCCTTTATTGACCAATCAGAGAATAACTGGGGAGCAATATTTACACAACACTGAGACAGGAGAATCTCAGAATCAGGATTGCAACCAGGCACAGGGTGAGGGGGCACAGAAGCCAGCATTGGAATAATCAGGGTGTCTTTACACACATGCCTACATTATGCAAACATTAATGTTCCTCCTGTGACCCCTTTGTCTTCACAAAGGCTGTTGGCCGCCAGCCTGAGGGGACAAAGGGAGCAGAGGTAGAGAGCAGGGTCAGACGCTGGGGAATATGAGTGGTATGACCTCTGGAGAATGCTGCAGCCAGACAAGTCTACCTTATTGTTTTAGGAATAGGGTATAGAAGAGCCTTTTATGGGTATGGGTGGAAAGGGCTGATTGGTCTTGGCATCAAGCAAGCAGGAAGGGCTGATTGGTTATAATACAGCACCTAATTATCATGTGGGCAGGAAGCCGGAGTGGACATGTGTGCTGGTTACAGAACCTTGCAGAGATTCTGTACAAGATCAGTTTTCAGACAAGGCCAGCCACCTGTGTTCAGGGACATTCTCCAGACAAATACAGGCAGAGACAGGGAAGCCCCACTAAGAAAGGGAGTCTCCCATTTTGTGCCGACCTCAGAAAGCCATCCAGTCATGGGACACTGCTACCTTAATGGAAGGGTTCCCCAACATCCTTTAGGGGATCAGACAGGTAAAATAATGATCTCCAAAGAATTACATGTTTCCTAGAGATCATCTTAGGGGATAAAGGCTGGGGCTTGATGACAGAAAAGGATCTTGTCCCCTAGACAGAGATTTCATGTAGTTCTTACACCTTTACCAGAACACCTTGCAGGAGAGATGGAGCTGAGACCGTGATGGGTCCATAATGGCCCACCACTTCACCATGGCTGCTTAGTTATGCATACCATTTGCCCTCTATGGAAACCTACACCTCATGTCAGTATCCCTGACTAGACCCTTCTATCAGTTTCTTGTCTTCCTGATGTGACTGCTATAAACAAATCACTTTTCTCTACCTTTTGGTATTCTTTGTCCCTTTGATTAGCACATTGGATGGACTGCTAGCTCTAGCTTCTTGGAGTAGCCAGAGCCCAGCCTCTGACCCTAAAAGATGTCCAAAAACAACTCTTGACATTTCTGAAGCTGAACCCTCACTTCATGATCTAAGATGACAGAATTCCAACAATCACACCATCTTTAACACACAGAGGAAAGAAAAAAGATAAAAAGGTGTGGGAAGCTTTTTCTGTTATTATCTAAGGTAATAAGATACATTCTGTATTTTCTCATCAGAAGAAAGCTGATTCTCAGCTGTGGATTTCTGGCCTCTACCCTTCTGCATACTGGTGTGGTCAGGCCGTAGTGGACATTAGCCTCTTCAGCGGAATTCTTCTCACAAGCTACTTCACATTATACACAACAAAACTGGTGCCCATTTACTTGACAAGTGAAACTGTGCTATCTATAGTAAGTAATGTGGTGTCAATCAAATTCAGTACAGTATTTAAAGATAAACTGCAATGGCGGTTGTCCATATAGTTGAGAATGTTTGATAAACTTAACAACATGCAGATTACCAGTATAATAAAATATTTTAAGATATATATAAGTTAAAAATCTCCTTCAGATTTTTCATTTTAACTGATATTATCTGAATTATCTCTAGATTGTTCTTGCAATTGGCTGTGCAGCTTCTCTTGTCTCCTTGACGTACGTGATATCATTTGTTTTTTGCAAAAGGAGAAAAAACAGTGGCCTCTGGTCAATTTGCTTCTTCATTGTAAGTATGAACACTATTAAGCACAGTCATTTGTTGTCTTGGGCCGTGGGAAAATTTAAAATGTAGATTAAATGTAAAGAGTCAAATCCAGTGCCCCAACTTCTCAAAAGCTGATACAGTACTGCAACAGCCAACTTCATGTGATGGTTTCCTGCCAGAATGCAAGTGTACAACAAAATTTACTCAGCCTTCCCAATGGATCATTTAAAGTTTTATGTGTAAAGTACACAGGAAACATCACTTAATTTTGTAAAGATTTGAATTCTATTCCCAAGGCATCTTATGCACATACAATTGCCCCACAAGTTCAATCAATCCTGAACTTCAAATGATTATTGTTCTCAAAGATTTCAGATTAAACTTACCTGGAAGAAAGGACTTGGAAATGTAGCTTGTATTGGTAAATCAGTTATGCTTCTGAAGAATTCCCATATAGCACTTTGAATAGAGTTCAACTGAGAACTTCCAAAAAAGACCCAAACTTTAAAAGGTGCTGGTGAGTTTTCAGAGCCTTCAGAACAAAGGGACTCCCTTCAATATAAGAACCAGGAAGGGCTTCCTAAGTGGTTCTAAGGTGCGGGGGTATCCAACTTTTTGCTTTGCTCTTGTCATCTGCAAATGTATTGGTCTACCCTCATAGCTGTGCTGGGATGCACATGGCGTGCACATCAAACTTTGGAAATGTGTTGCCTGGCATGCCTGTGGCCTGCACACCACAGTTTGGGCATGCCTGACCTGGAAAGTCTGTCCTAACCTCAGCCGTAAGAATTCCAAATACCAATTTTAATTCTTATGTCAAACAATGTATTAATATTCACATCTAGTTCATAGACATAGATAAGAAAATGGAGAGTTTCTCAGGGATTATGGGAAACTTTGTTACATATATATATTAGCCCAAGCCGCGAAGACCTAGAGAGCTGTTTATGCTGCCTTTAAGCTGACATTCCTAAGATATGATTGAATGACTTATCGTCCGTATTGTACCTCTAAGTTTTTGGAATGGGAGTCTTGAAACTATGAGAGACACCAACCCAGGACCATCTGTGAGAAAATATACTTGTCTGATGCCACCCACTAAATTCTACAAAAAATGGGTGAACACAGCTGGCTGCTGTCCCTTATTAATACTTAGCAGTCATATTTTATGACTCTGGATTGGGTTTGGCTGCATTTAACAGTGGCATTCATTACTCTTGCCTTCATCTTCACAATCCATCCTAAGTAGAAGAGTTACACACAGAACTACAGAGTACCATATTTGAGGCTAGTCATGAGAATTTGCGAGTCAGCCACTTGACAATTTTGTTTAGCTGTCAGAATGGCTGATATTTTCCAGTTATCCCCAATACTGACTATGCAGAACAGATAACATTAGTGATCGTCTTACTGTAACTCACCCGATTTTTATTTCGACTAAATACTCTTTCATATGTCTAGCAGAGGTGAGCAAATCAACCATACTGACTCCTCACGTTTCAACTCTGAATGAATTATTTCTGGAAACTGATGGTTAACTATTTCAGGGTTAAGATCAATATGGCTGTTGACCAGTGGGTTACTGTCTGCCTGGAAGATGATAGAGATGAGTTAGTCAATGCTCTCAAAGGTTCTCTTTCAGTGACTTTACCGTCAGGTCCAAGTCACTGGCATCCTGGAATAATAATCTCTTCTGTAGCTCTTTCCTCTCCTTTTGTTGTCTCTACAAAGAAATCACTTAAGATTTGGGTAAGATGCTCATCTGGCCTGGTGCTTATGCTATATGTTAAGTGAAAAAAATCAACCTATGGCCTTATGCACAAAGCTTATGTTAGTTTGCAGAGAGCAAGCTCTCAGATGAAGAGGCAGGCATTCATTAACCACAGTAGAAGCATGCCTAAGAACTTTGTGACCCAACATTCAGTAGAAAAGCCTAACAGGACAATTCTGATACGGTTGTAGGCTCTACTGTGATGATCTGAAATATACTAAAGATGTTCAGATGATCAGAAGTAGGAAATATTTTTGAAAAATATATAAAGGTGCCCTGGAATGTGAGAGAAGAGAGAAATAAATGCGGACAAGGGTACCATGCATTGGCAGAGAGACTGTAGAGGTTGTTGCAAAATAAGAGCAAGCCTTCAGAGTTGCCACCTAGGATGGTTATTATGCTCCAGCTTAATACATAGCTATAAAGCATTTGGTTCTATTTGAAATTGTTTTTAGTGAATTATCAATCATCCCGGGAAGACAGAAAGATTGGAAGAACAATGTATGTAACCTATAGGGCGTGTGCATATTATTATCTTGGGTTGAGTCAGGAAAGTGTATTTGGTTATTTTAGCTTCATCCCAAATTTCTAGTCTTTTCATCTATAAAGAATTTTCTTAGTCTGATGAATAGCTGGAGGAATGTATTCTCCAATGCAGTTTTGTGTCATTTCTTTACTTTTTTTGTTATTCTAATTTAGTTACATTTCACTCTTCCCTTTCCTCCCTTGAAACCCTTCCACATTCCATTCTCCACTCTTCTTTAGATTCATGGCCCTTGTTCTCATTGATTGCTAATGTACGCATATATGTATGTGTATTTACACAAATATTTCTAAATACAACCTGTTCAGCCCACATAATATTACCTGTATGAATCTTTTCGAGACTGGCCATCTGCCTCTGGAAAACTATCAGTGTACTCTTCCTGGGGAGTACCTCCTCTCTGGCTCCCTGCTTTACTTAGTGGCCTATAGTTCTATGCATAGGGTTCAGTCCTCATGGGCTTTGCCCTGTATAGTTTGGCATGTTAGTTGGTATCACACTTGTTCAGCTCATGCTTGGGTGGTCCTATTGTTGACAATGAGCATAGCTTGTGATGCTAGTAGGAGAAACAATCTCACAGCAAAGTCTCTGGTTCTCTGGTGTTTTCAATCTTTCCACCCCCTCTTCTACAATGTTCCCTGAGCCTTAGGTATGGGTATGTTGTGTAGATGTATCCGTTGCGGTGGGTCTCCACAAGTCTGCATTTTGATTGGTTGTGTTGTTTTGTAGTAGTCTCCATTTATTGCGAAGAGACATTTCCTAGATAAGGAATAAAGACTACAGGTATCTGTGGGTGTAAGGACAAATGTCTACAAATTATTATTAAGGAATACGCTGATTTAAGAAAGTAATGGTTATAGATTCTCTTTGAACAACTATGATTTTACAACCACTGAGTAGTTAGCTAAGTTTCTATTACCAGACACTATATCTGCCTTGTCATGTTTTTACTCTGACAATAATCCATTTCCCTTTGAGGTTACAGAATCCCATGTATCTGTTTATTTGACTTTTGTTTCTTGTAATTTTAGGGGTCATATCTCAAAAGACAAAGGGTTAATAGGCAGACTATTTAAGGAACTGAAGCAATTTAACAACAGGAATGTGTGGTCCAGTTAAAAATGAACAAGTGGTCTGAATAGATACTCAGAAACAAATGGGAATGGATAGCAAATATATTTTAAGTCTATTTCCCATGAGGAAAATGCAAGTATTTATTTCATTTAAAAGAACCCACAGAAGTAACATGCTGGCAAGCATACAGAGTAAAAAGAAAGCTCACGCATGGCCTGTTGATGAGATGTAAGTTAATACCTTCAGAACAGAGCACAATCCGGACATTCCTCCATTCTGGGTGTAAATATTAAGGAGATCGAATCAGTATACCACAGAGAAAGTTGCGTTGTGTGTTTACTGTGTCACTATTCGCAATAGCAAACAAGTGGCTTCACTTTTAAGTGATAATTGGCAGATGACTATGTAGAGAGATTGTCATATAAAATGTAAGGATATATTAATATACAGCCATAGATTGTAGGACTATCCTTTTCAGAAAAATGGGCAGAACTTGAAGGCATTCTACTGAGTGAAAGCAGATATAAAACCACAGGCAGCACATGTTCCTCCTCTGACACGAAAGCTAAGGAAAGTTCTTACAATCATAGAGCAGTCATTAATAGGACTTGGGAAAGGTGGGAGACGGAGAGCTGGTAAACCAAGATTGGATGCTGAGGTCCAAACCACACATATAAAAAGTAATGCACAATTACTTTTTATAGTAACTAAAAAGTTACTATAAAAGTTACTATAAAAGTTACTATAAGTTACTTTAGTCCACTTTTTATAGTGGACTAAAGGTCCACTGCACAATAGAATCAACAAGAGTATGTACACACACACACACACACACACACACACACCACACACACTGTACCAAGAAAAGATTAGCTCACAGGTTGTAAACACAAATGATGAGGTGAGAGAAATACTAATTACCATTGATACATGTTGTATGTGTGTATTTAAATATCACACAAGCCAGAGAGGCTGCTCAGTGGTATAATACATATTTAGCATCATGAGATTCAGTATCCCCTATAAAGAACGGTCATGTAGAACACCCAATATGTATAATTAACATGTGCGATAAAATTAATTTTCTATCGGGGAGATAACATTTCTGTATATTTTTATTAACAAAACCATTCCCTTTTAGTGTCAGAAATGGGAAATTGTTAAGGCCATGTATTTGCATTTTTATATGGGAACTTGTGGAATCTGTCATTTGATGTGTCTTTTGTCCTTCTTGGACTTGCCCTGTAGGTCATAACCATTGTGTTTGATGAAGTTTTGACTGACCCCTTCAATAAAGCACTGCTTATTTCTGCCATGATGTTAGTTCCTTCCTTTTCATTGAATTCACTCCTGATTGTCTTGGAAATGGTAAGAAATGTCAGCAACTGTTCTATCAGAAATTGAATATATAAGCTATTTTCTGTGCCTACGCCTACAGAAATAGAAGGTGGGTGAGTGGGCACGGAGAACAAAAACCAAAGGACATGAAGGATTGCTCTTGACAATTAGATGTTCTGAGGTTCTGGGTGATGCTTACACAAGTTATGAAAAAGATCCAGAGTGAGTCCACAGACCTAGAGTGAATAGATTTTATGGCTTGCAAAGAAGCCTCACCAGAGTTGTTAAAAATCCATGCCTAAGGCACTTTGCAAAAACATAGGCATGACTGAATGCTATTAGAAGCTACAGCCAGATTTCAAAAGAACTTCCTACTTCAGTGGGTGTTTACGAATGACTGAGGATAAGTTCATATGCAATACTGTTCAGTTACTCGCAGGCGTATGTCAAACGTCATTCTGCGCTAGTGCTTAGGGATGCCAGATGAGCAAAACTGTTCAGTCCTTCTTTCATAGAGCTTAGCAGAAACAAAGACAGATCGACCTCAAGCAAGTCATAGTGAGCTTAAAGGGAGATGGAAGGTTACAATGGCAACAGGCCAAGTGCTGGGCAAGACCATGCAAAGCCAAGCTGGTGCCCTTAGGAGCCAGAGAATTCTGGAGAAATGACACCCCTAAAGGATGAGTAAGAATTAGTGGGGGAAAGCATAACCATGTCCTACAGAGAAAACCAAAGACCTCGGGGAGACGAAAGACCATGGAGTCAGAGAAACTGAGTATCCTGAGAATCAACAGAAGCTCGACTGAGATCACGGTTTGGGGGAACCTTCACAACTCTAGATGAAATGGCTTTAAGCATAACATACCAAGTTTCATTAACTGTGTTCCAGGAGGGAGGGGAAGACTTTGTATAAGAATACTTTTTTTCCCCTTGCTGTTGACAAAGCAATGACTGAAAGTTATGATTGTACCTGGTCCTTTTGCTGAGTATTTTTCTTCTAAGACAGGAGTAGACATCACACACAAACCTAGACTACTTACAGAGGAGTCAGGAGTATGACGAGCGTCCTCTGTAACTGAGTGATGATAAAAGGATAATGTCAAGGGCTACATGTTCTGATTGAGAAAACAGTCATCACCAAGAGAAGAACAGATCCTGGGAATGGATTTATGTGGGAAACTTAGGACAAATACCTTTATTCTTAAACTTTACACAATGTAAGCACTGCTTTCTGTTTTGCTTTCAATTGACGTTTTTATTTTAAGACAGAAGACTTTTTTTAATGGAAGAGATACAGGTTATCTTCAATTTGAGAAAAGATACTTAGTAGGGGCCTCCTCTCCTCTCTAGGGCATGTGTCATCAGTACACACAGAACTATGAAGAAAATAGTCAGTGTGCAAAACACATATTATTCAAATGAGAATCGTGAAGAAAATATATTTAGCTACTTATTTTTCTTTTCAGAGAGCCTACCAGTACTACGAAGAATTTGGAGAGAGCACGTATGGTTTATCTGGGGTTGATCTTCTGTTATGCCTAATAGTAAGACTTTCTGCCTCACTACACACACCCTATGGATAGATAGATATTCCTTACTATAACTATGTGATCTTTTCTGAAGATTGGTATCTCTGAAAGTGTCTTAAATGCAGTTTTAGATAAAGTGCTAGCTTTCGGACATGAATTTTAGTCTTAGGATAAATTTTTGTGTGCATTTATACAATAAGATAAGAATTCAATATAGTATTAATTTCGGTTTGTTTATTCTTTACACCATCATGTCTCTAAGAAAGTATAAAAATCAGATGCAGTATGAATTTTCCAAATTATGAATAAAAGACAAAATTAAACATGAGTGAATGGGGAAAATGATTATTTTAAACTTAAGGAAGATGGAAGCTACTGTCTTTCCATACTATCTGTCTATGATGTTCTAGGCACAACAGTAAACACCAAGTCTGCCCTCATGGGGCTTATAATCTAGAAATATATATATATATATATATATATATATATATATACACACACACACACACACACACATATATATATATATATACTGTATTAGGTGGAAAAGTATCTTAGTTACTCATCTATTGCTGTAGGAAATACCATGACCAAGGCAAATTATAAAAGAAAACATTTAATGGAGGTTTAAACTTTCAGAGGGTGAGTCTATGACCATCAGGGTAGAAAGTATGGCAGCATGTAAGCAGATATTGAACTGGAGCAATAACCTACAGCCACATTGCATTCACAAGCACATGAAAGATACAAAAGAAATAGCTAGCTGGGAATGGTGTGGGCTTTTGAAACCTCAAAGCCTCAGTGACACACCTCCTCTGGCAAGGCCACACCTCCTTATCCTTCCCAAACAGTTTCACTAACTGGGGACAAAGCCTTCAAACATATGAGCCTGGCTGGGCAACCATTCTCATACAAACCGCCACAGATAGTCAGCAGAGACTTAAAAGACCATCTAGTAGGTAGTGGCAAGAATGGCCCTATGTTGCTTCAGAATCATTTAAGAAAAAGAAGTTTAATCAATACAAGGTTATGCAGTAATGTGGTAACGTTTGAGATAAGCAGAGTTGGTCCACACGGTGTTCTACAGAACTCTAAGGAATTCCATGCAACTTTGAGTGGTTCAGGAACCACTGGGCTGCTCTAACCAAAGTGCAGTGATCAAACTTAGCTGCAGAAAGCACGACAGGTTTCTGGGATGAGAAGAGCAGATGAGAGGAGCAGAGGGAAACCGTGTGCAAACACATCGCAAGCCAAGAAAGAGAGATGACCAGGATCTGATGCTCATAACACAGAAGAAAGAACTAGTTGTGTTATGGGTCATTTTAAAGACAGAACAGCTGTGTGCCATTTTAAAGACAGAACAGAGTTTACTGGGCTGTAAAGTATGAGCTCTGAGCAGTAGGAAAGCAACAGGTCAAACCCCTGTATCGTGTGTTCCCCCCATCTTATAAAAACTTGCCAGCAAATTACCCGTAAATACGCAAGCAACAATTTTACTTAAAAACTCTACTTGCGTTGACTCCTGTCTAAATAAAACCTTTTATTTTTGCTCCTAGCCTTACTTTCATACTTTGCTGTTCGTTTTTGTTCTGAGATGCCTGGAACTGAAATACGGGAAGAACGTAGTACAGAAGGATCCCATCTTCAGGTTAGGGTGACACTTAATTTCATATATGAGGTCACAGTTAAATTTTCTATTGCAACGGCTGCAGTTTCAGTTTGTTGATAAGGATTTCTACTTGCAATGCAAGCAATACGATGACTGGCGTTGTAGCCAGTGGTTTTCTAGTTTACTGTCAAGAAGCAAGACCTGCAGCTAACCAGCAGAGAAATACTTCAATTTCTCAAAATTGTGAAGATTACCCAAGTTTGCTGTCCTCCCTTCTAAGGTGATGTACATTTTTGAGCAACAGGGATTGGGAGAGGAGATTTGACTACTGAGTTGAAGGAGTTTTACACCGGAACTTTGGAAAGTATGAACAGTAAAAGATGCTAAAACAAACATCTGAGTTGATGGAGGTAGGGCCGTAGCGGCTGGTGGCAGTAGAAGTGACTTGAATTTTAGGAGGGGAAGGGTGGCTTCTGATGATATGCTGACAAGCACTGGCCTTAAAGGTCATAGGTGCTGTAAGGATAGCAACCACATCACGAGAGAGATTCTGCTCAGCGGGATGAGGGTTCTATGTAGGGCTGAGGCAGCAGGGATAGTGGCAATCACCACCGGTCTATTGGGGAAAAAAGCAAACTGGAAAATCGCATGGAAAGTAAGCTTTGAGAATGTGAGTGTAACTTGGTTGTTTTCCACAGGATATCTCCACAAAGTCTAAATGTTCAGCCAAATCCAGAGGAACCTGTGGATGAAGACGAAGACGTTCAAGCAGAAAGACTGAGGACATCCGAGGCCCTGAGCACTCTGAACTTAGATGAGGTTGGAAAGCACAGACACTGCTGAAAGTGTACAAGGATCTCTCAGGAAAAAAAAAAAGCATGAAATGACGATTTTAACTTAAAGCTTGAAGTTTGCAGATACCCAAATACGCAGATACCCTGGAAAGTTCTGGAAACTAAAACGAATGTAAAACATAATGATTTTATTATTCCTTTGAGAAACACGTATTCCAACAACTGAATTATAACTTCAGAACAAAATAAGACCTTATGGGTTGAAGAATATACTATTGAATGTAAAATGTTTAGTAGAGATCAGGAGATTCAACCACACCTCAGACTTGCCTGACAGGTGCTATTCCCCTGAGCTGTATTTCCAGGCACAGGGTTTTCTTTTATGTGATTGAGATGCTCTATTCTCGCCAATGTAGTCATTTACCTTCTGCCTGGACAGTGAACTGGCTTCCATGGTGTTCTGGTACTTCCTCGTGTGTTAGAAAATCTGAGACACCGTATGTCAATGAATGTGCCTTATATTGGTAACAGTGGTCATGGTCACTCTCAATCCATATACGGTTTGGCTTACGGTAGACATCATGAGAACAAAAGAATGTAACATCTCTGAAAGTTAGAGAAAAATCGTATTTCCGTCTCTCCTAGAAACCGGTTATAATCGCCAGCTGTCTGCACAAAGAGTACGCAGGTCAGAAGAAACGATATTGCTCAAGGAGACCAAGGAAAGTAGCCGTGAGGAACATCTCTTTTTGTGTTAATAAAGGTTTGGGACAACCACTTTTTAAACTTACTGTTTAAACGTTTTATTATTTATTTTACAGTTTAGTCATTATCCCCCTTCCCGTCCACCCCTCCACGGTTCCTCATCCCATTCCTCCTCCCCCTGTCTCCAAGAGGATGTCCCCTAGTCCTCACCAGGCCTCCCCACTTCCTGGGGCCTCAAGTCTCTTGAGGGTTAGGTTCATCTTCTCCCACTGAGGCCAGACCAGGCAGTCCTCTGCTGTATATGTGTCAGGAGCCTCGGACCAGATCATCTATGCTGCCTGGTTGGTGGCTCAGTGCCTGAGAGATCTCGGGGGTCTGGGTTAGTTGAGACTGCTGGTCTTCCTGTGGTGTCACCCTCCTCCTCAGCTTCTTCCAGCCTTTCCCTAATTCAATCACAGGGGTCCCTGACTTCAGTCCAATGGTTGGGTGTAAGGACTTGTGTCTGTCTCAGCCAGCTGCTTGTTGGGACTCTTGGAGGACAGCCTTGCTAGGCTCTGTCTGTAAGCACTTCATAGCATCAGTAACAGTGTCAGGCCTTGGAGCCTCCCCTTGAGATGGATCCTAAGTTGGGCTGGTCAGTGGACCTCCTTTCCCTCAGTCTCTTCTCCATTTTTGTTCCTGCAGTCCTTTTAGACAGGAACAATTCTGAGTCAGAGTTTTTGACTGTGGGATGGCATCCTCATCCCTCCATTTGATGTCCTGTCTTTCTACTGGAGGTGGACCCTATGAGTTCTCGCTCCCCACTGTTGGGCATTTCATCTAAAGTCCCTCCCTTTGAGTCCCGAGAGTCTCTCACCTCCCAGGTCTTTGGTAGAGGGTGCCCCCACCTCCCACCCTCTGAGATTGAATACTTCCATTTATTCTGCTGGCCCCCAGGGCTTCTTTTCTGTCTCCCCCCCCATACCTGATCATGTTTCCCTTTTCCCCTCTCCCTGCCCTTTCCCACCCAGATCCCTCCCTTCCTCTGCCTCCCATGATTGCTTTCATCTCCCTCCCAATGGGATTGAAGCATCCTCACTTGGGCTCTTCTGTTTGTTTTTATGATATTTTGAGACTAGAACCTAGAGCCTCCTGCATGCTAAGCAAGTACTTTACCACTGTACAGTATTCTCAGCTCTCTCTTTACTTCTTGTTTTAAGGTAGAATCTCACTAAGTTACTGGGCATGGCCTTTTAAACCTTCTCTGTAGTTCAGGCAGGTCTTGATCTTGTGATCCTCCTGCCTCGGCGTTTTGAGTAGACAGGAATACAGGTCTGCATGCAACAAACCATTAACCATTGTTTTTAGGAATAAGCATCTAGCATAATTTCACTTGCTGTATCCTTCATTTCCTCATTTGTTATCTATCTATCTATCTATCTATCTGTCTGTCTGGTGTGTGTGTGTCTGTGTGTCTGTGTACAGGATTGTAATAGGAAAAATAAGGAAACTCCCTGCCATTGTGGATTTTGCATTTTAAGGAATTCATAAGAATATCTAATCAATAACATATCAATGAGTACCTAAGTTCTATGGGGAACACTGAAGCATGTGCAGTGGTGTGAGTGACTTGGAACCATGTTTGGTTAGAACAAAGGGAGGCTTTACTTAAACAGTGACATGTAAGTCAAGATCTATGTGACAAGAAGGTGGGGCCTGCAATGGCAAGGACTCCGACAAAGCAGCAAATCTTTAAGACAGAGGAAGCGGTGCCTTTTACTCCACGGCAGCAGAATGCTATCAGAAGGTTTTTGTTTGTTTGTTTGTAGACAGTTTCTATTTTGTAGAGATGGCATACTGACATTTGTTTATGAATTTGAAAAGGGGTGATTTCCATCCATTGAGTTGAAAGATTACAGTAGTTTGGGTGCACATAGTTTATTTTCGCCATAAGATTAGCGTACCAACCTTCTGAGGTTTGCGCACCATTTGCATGAACACATCAGTTCTGAACTCTCACATCTATGGAAAGTAACTGAACCAGGAAGTCTCGAGGGGGGAAAGACTGTTGTATCAAATTAATAAGCTTCTGATAACATTTTCACAATGAGAATGAAAGACTATGTTTTCAGGATGTACTCTGTGTATATTTTAAATGTGAATTACTCTATCCGAGAGCTGAACAGACCTCGCAAGCTTTCCCTGGAAAGTGTAAATCTGCATTTCATTTCCTTCATTCATAATCTTATTCTTTCTTTCAGGTGAAGTCTTGGGATTGTTAGGGCCCAGTGGTGCTGGTAAAAGTTCCTCTGTCCGCATGATAGCAGGGATCACAAGACCAACAGCTGGAGAGGTAGTAAAAATGAAGATTGCTTCCATTTCTACAAAATATTATGTTCACAATGAACATAGGTTATATATTGGTAGGACTCTAATTTCGTTGCTGTTTTGGATATACATTTTGGTTTTCCTCATTGTTTTTGATGGTATTTACAAGTTTATGACAGGAATTGGAATGTTACTGGGAGCCAAGTACCTTTTATCCACTACAGCTGCTCAGCTGCCACCTGAATTTTCCATCTTTCCCACCCCATTTACATGCGAAATTGTGCTTGTGGACTAGCAGACTATGTTTTCCATTGTAAATATGAATTACTTTCTGGGATGCATTCTTGTTGATCTAATCGTTTAGATATTCAATCGCCAGCTGTATGGCAGTTTCCAGATTGTGTGCAGAATGGGCTTCCCAGGTCTTCAGGAAAACTGCTTTCTCTTGTAGGTGGAATTGGAAAGGTTAAGTTCATCTGTGGGTCACTGGAGCGAGGGCACAACTGAGTTTGGATACTGTCCTCAAGAGAACATGCTGTGGCCCATCCTGACGGTGAAGGAACACCTGGAGTTGTATGCTGCTGTGAAGGGGCTGAGGAAGGAGGATGCTGTCATTGCCATTTCAAGGTATAGCAGAGGGTCCTGGAATCCCCTTTGTCTAGAAGTAGGAGGCACTAAGCACATTGAATTCACTAGTGGGGAACAGGAGCAGAAAGGCATTTCTGCCTTTTCAAAGCATTGGTAGTGGAACAGAAGTGAGAGGCCACACCCGACTCCCTACATGCCTGAGCATGGGAGTTTAAAACTTACTAAATTCAATGGTTGACAAAGAAGGAGCAAGTCTATACTCATAACTGTCTTCAGGTTTCTAATGAAAAAAGAAAAAGGAAATGGAACAACCATCGATTTAGTTTCTCATTTTTTAAAAAATTAAATTACTTAACAATATAAAAATTAGATTATTTCAAAAGTACTCTCATGAGGCAAAAAATAATAAAGTAACCTTTTTCATGGGTTGAATTTTGAGAACAATAATACCATCCTTAGTTATGCATGATTTCTTTTTCCAAAAGTTCTCTCTTAGTGTGATATTCCCATCTTATTTTCTCTCAGATTAGTGAATGCTTTTAAATTACACGACCAACTGAACGTCCAAGTGCGGAATCTAGTTGCAGGAGTGACTAGAAAGGTATGTGTGGTGTCCAGTGCTCTTCTGAGAGCAGATGTGGTACAGAAGCAAATGGAGGACATTTTGTTGGTTTTTTTTTTTTTTTCTGCATTGCAGCTGTGCTTTGCGCTGAGCATCCTGGGAAATTCACCTGTCCTGATTCTGGATGAACCGTCTACAGGCTTAGATGTGTCAGGGAAGCAACAAATGTGGTGAGAATTTTTATAGGCCCAGACCCACAGTGACCAAGATGTAAAACTGCATTGATAAAATCTGCAAGCAGATCCATGAGCCAACTGGTTCCTGATTCAGCGGAGATTGTATTAGCTGCTATATCCTGGGTAGTAAATGTTCCTTATAGGCCTGTGTTTTGAAGGTTGGGTCCCCAGCCAGCCGTGCTAGCTAGAGCCTTTAAGAGGTAGAGCCTGGTTGTTTTAGTTAGGCTTTTACTACTGTGAACAGACACCATGACCAAGGCAACTCTTATAAGGACAACATTTAATTGGGGCTGGCTTACAGGTTCAGAGGTTCAATCCAGTATCATCAAGGTGGGAGCATGGCCGCATCCAGGCAGGCATGGTGCAGGAGGAGCTGAGAGTTCTACATCTTCATCTGAAGGCTGCTAGTGGAAGACTGACTTCCAGGCAGATAGGGGGAGGGTCTTAAAGCCCACAACCACATCGACACACCTACTCCAACAACGCCACACCTTCTAATAGTGCCACTCTCTGGGTCAAGCACATACAAACCATCACACTGGTGAAGGGAGTTAAGTTGACCTTGAAGAAAACACTAAGTCTCTTCTTTCTAGAGTCTTCTTTACTTCCTGGCACCTGAAGAAAGCAACTGTGTTATTTCTCCATGCCTTGTCCCACCTTGCCTCAGGCCCAAAGCAATGGGTCTAATCTTACACAGCTTGGAACGACTGCAATAGTAATGCAAAATAAACTTCCCCTTTTGAGTTGATTATCCCAGGCCTCTGATCCCAGTGATAACACTCTGCTGTGTACTGATATCCTTCCTGTCAGCTGCCAGTTTAACAAGTACTTCAGTGGATCAACTTTCAAAGGGAAAAGATTTGTTTTGGCTTGAAGGTTTGGAGGCTTTACTCTATATCAGGTGGACCTCTTGGCTTTGGGGCTGCAGTAAGGTAGCATGCCATGGCAGGAACAGATGATAGCCCTGGTCACTTCACAAGTCAAGGAGCAAGGAGAATGAGAGAGGTACTGAGATGTCCCTGCTGACCTCACCTCTTAAAGATCCCATTACCTCCTCACAGCACTGCCTGGGAACCAAGCCTTTAGCACATGGTCCTTAATGAGACATTCAACACCCAGACTCTGTCTACAGAGATGGTTTGTATCATTAGGAAAACAGACATTTAACAGATGGATAATCTAAATGCTTTACATGCCTGCAATTTTTGGCTTAACAAAAACTCTAGGTGTTTTGTCAAAGTCTTAGTTTACTTCAAATTCTCTTAATTTTGTACTTTAGTTATCAATAATTCCATAACAATTTATTTTACCACACAGGTAGTTTTCCTAAAGAGCCTTGACTTACTGACATAATTTCTGTTTTCATTTTCACTTAATCTGTCAAATTTACTGACCCAATTTATATCATTTTAGTTTTTTTCTACTTTCTGTAAATCTCCCTTTGGACTAATAAGACCCCAATTTTACTTCATATTTGTGGTTACCCAGTATCCCATTTAAAATGTTATTTTATTTGATGCAAATGTTGAAAGAATTACAAATCCATTACATTTGAAATGTAAATAAAATATGAAAATAAATAAATAAATAAATAAACTAAAAGAAAAAAAAAAAAACAAATCCATTACACTCTTCATGCAGTTCCAGCGATTGCCACTAGGAGGCCCACCTTCTTCTCATCTACTTCTCAGTTCCCTTCCTTTTCCAACTCCTATTACTTTAAAGGCCAGGTGAAGCAGCACACACTTTTACCTCATCATCATTTCAGTCGGCATCTACCTCCAAAAGACAAGGGAAGTTCTCCTTTTTATTTTTTTTAAAAGGTTTTATTTATATGAGTACACTGTAGCTGACTTTAGACACACCAGAAGAGGGCATCGGATCCCATTACAGATGGTTGTGAACCACCATGTGGTTGCTGGGAATTGAACTCAGGACCTCTGGGAGAGCAGTCAGTGCTCTTAACGGCTGAGCCATCGCTCCAACCCCCTTAAATTCTTAAAGTAATTCCATGAACACAGCTAAAATAGTAAAACATTCTCTTTATTTTAAATAAACTAGCCAGCGTTTATTTCTCTGGTGGTTTTCAGTATTTGAATATGATTTGTAAACTATAGCTCGTCTGCCTTTCCCTCTATTTCATTATCTTTCCTACTGGTTTTTACTTTTTGATTTAATTTCTATTCATTTTTGCTGAACTTCAGGCAGGCAATCCAGGCAGCTGTTAGAGACAATGAGAAGAGTGTCCTCTTGTCCACCCATGACCTGGCTGAGGCGGAGGCTCTGTGTGACCGAGCGGCCATCATGGTGTCTGGAAGGCTGAGGTGAGCCTCTCTCTATGGCTGGATTTGGGATTGCCTGTAGAAAGAGCAAGTCTTGGATAAGAGCTCATTCTTCTCTTCCACTTTCCTCACTGATATCCCCTTCCTGCTATCTCTGGAATTTAAGAACAGCAAACATTTAATGACAATGTTTTCCTTTGTCCTCTGTCACGCTCTTCCTACTCACAGATGCATTGGCTCAATCCAACACCTGAAGAGGAAATTTGGCAAGGATTACATTCTAGAACTCAGAGTGAAGGAAATTTCTCAAGAGCCATTCATCCACAGGGAGATTCTGAAGCTGTTCCCCCAGGCTGCATGCCAGGACAGGTAAAGGAAACTGTCATCAACAGAGAAACCTGCCGCTTTCACACACTGTGGTTTCTGTTAGCACCATGATGGGTCATTATAGCGATAGTGAAGGACCCCGAAAAGGTTCAGTCTTCTGGGTTATGAGAGATTTGGAAACTACCTAGGAACGTGCGTCTCCTCCTTCAGGAAATAGGAGCGAAGATAAGGAGGAGTCTTCCTTTAAAATAATTTTCTTGCTTCAAAATGGAGACAATAAAGGAGTGCATGTGTTTACACAAACATTTGTGCAGGTGCGTGTGCGCGCGCGCGCGCCCGTGTGCTCGAGTGTGTGTGCATGCGTGCATTTGTGCATGTGCGTGTTGTACGTGTGTAGTTACTGAATTTAAAATCAGAGGGATGATCGCATCATAAAACCAAGACACAAACCTGTTATTTGCATCTTCACACAGTGTAAACGTAATAATTATCTAAGGTATATTCCCAACCTGCTCTTACTCTAAAAGCTTTGGTATCACTAGGTAAAGAAATAGGCTTGGGTACATGTGGTGAATGATAAGAAAGGAAGAGGGTTGTCTGGTCTGAAGAAGGCCAGCCTGGACGTCTGCCCGTCTCCTTGTCACTTAGGAACACCACACTGTTAATCTGGAGCAAAGGTTGCAGTCAGAGGCAGCACAAGAAAGGAACACGGTGCCTAAACCTGCCTGTTCTTCGACTTTGGGGCTTTTAAAGTCTTTCCACAACTGTCCTGCCCCGCTCCCCAGTCTTAGATCACCTTACAAGTTAGCTTTTCGGTGACAATACCTAACTTCCATTTGAAGTTATTTTCCAGCTGAACTTAGACTAGTCTAAATATGTAGCTTCCAATCTCTGTTTTTTAACTAGTAAATGGTTTGAATTAACTGGGCTAAGTAAGAATACAACTAGTAACAATGTATCATTTCTAGAAATGACTACAACAGCTAGTTCCCTTCAACCATTTCCAAAGCTTTACTGGTAAATAATTTTATCTTTAACCTGTATATACCTTGTACCCGTTTTATTTTTAAAACGAAATGGCCGACAACATACGGATTCATCTTGATGTTCATCATCCCTACCTTGAAAGGAATGGTTGAATACAATGTGCTCCCATTCCCAGGTGTTTCTCCTTGATGACCTACAAGCTACCCGTAACAGATGTTCATCCTCTGTCTCAGGCTTTTCACAAACTAGAAGCAGGTAAGAATGAGCTTTTAAAAGAACCTGGAGAATAATTTAATGCAAGATGGATGTGCAATGCATTAAAAAAAAAAAAGGCCCTTCAGGGTGTGGATTTTATGAATTCTAATGGTAATGAATCCAGCTCTCTGGAAAGAAGTTCGTCTGTAACAGGGATGGAAGCTGCAGAGGACACCGAGTGGAGCTTAGCTGTCCTCCCTGCACATCTGTATCAACACAGGAAGAACCCTGACTGTGGCTGCTGGGTTTGACTTTCTGTGATGAAATGACAGCTAAAGCCATTTTTTGTTTGGCCAGGACTCCTCTTGTTACTTGAAATTCTAACAATCCTGTCTGTCTGTCTGACTTTCAGTTGGCTAGATTGTTCCCTTGAGTAGATTGTATAATTTGCTCAAGTACTCTAACCCTGAAGTTAGTCTCTGCGTTCCCTTTACAGTGCCAAAGCTCACAGGCTGGGAGACATTGGACAAAATTACCCAATCCAGGCTGGTGTATGTAGCTCATCTCAACAGTGAGGGGCAGTGCCCAGAACTGAGCCTGCCTGGTTGTGCTTGAGATAATGTGTATCTCTGCTTGTGTCTACTCTAAATAGCTGACTTCCTGACTTGCCCTAACTGCTGCCAGTCACATAGTTCCTGCCTTGGGACTCCACCCTTGTTGATCCTTCTTTCTGGAATTCTGTGTCCTAAATATTTAGTTGCTTCTTCACATTTGCAGGAGTCTGCTCAGTCATTACATTAACACTATAACATCTCTGATGGTCCTGTGTAAAAAGAATCCAATGTGCGTGAGTGTGTGGGTGTGGGTGTGTATCTGTGGGTTTACCGTTTCTCTTGCCATCTATTCTATTATATATTTAAAAGCTTATGAATACAATGCCCATGTCTCTCCTCCTAAACTGCACAGACAAAGGCCAAGGCTTTTGTCTCTTCCTATTCCTGTCCTGTCCCTGGCATCTCAGAGTGCCTGTCACACAGGAGGAGAGTCCTGCTGCATAAGTGGTAAACCTCAAACAAGTGAGTACCTCAACCGAACAGCAGCTGTCCTGTAGATCTCCTGAGGTGCCCAGTGGAGACCTGATAAGGTAGATGACCACTGAAGGCAGAGCACTAAATGGAATCTTCCTCATATGTAAGAATGCTTTAATCAAGGAACGTACATGTCTCCCAAGGACATACACATGAAATACCAGAGATTAGGAAAGTCCAATGTGAGAAAAATCCAATCCTCAGAAGAATTTGGTATGCAGTTATATTAACTTTTTGTTGCTACAAACCTTCGAGAAAATTTATGAAAGTTTGCTCAAATGCAGCATTCAGTCTGTAGAACCCCCACATGCCTCCTCCTACGTGAACTCCACGAAGACCTTGTGAGATTGCTCTGTCTTGCGTTTTGTTATTCAGTTTATCTTTTATTTATTATAATAATTTTATTTTGGTGGCTAGGACTTTGAAAACGTTCATCGTCTTCTGTTGATTGATTTGTTTTTCAGTGAAGCATGGCTTTAACCTGGAAGACTACAGCCTTTCTCAGTGCACACTGGACAGAGTGAGTCAACTTGCTTGACTTTGTATTTTGTGAAAGGAGCATGCATTTTCACAATCCTTTGGAGGACACCCAACAGCTTAGTAATTGTTTTCCCCGATTTATCTCCAACTTAGGTATTTTTGGAGCTTTCAAAGGAACAGGAGCTGGGAGATGTTCATGAAGAAGCTGATACCACCATGAGAAGGAGACTCCTTCCTCTCTCAGATGAACTGTAAAGTCCCAGACCTAATCACTCTGTTATCCCACAAACTTGTTTTATATAGTAATGAATGGAATTAATAGTTTCAAAGATGTTCTCATGTTAACATTATACATATTTTATCTGCTCAATCAACATCAAAATAAAATTTACAGTTATTCATTTCTCAAAACTTAGAGGGTATCAGGAAATATAAACTACTTGTAAAGTAAAATCACCCAGAACCAGGCTACCATCTACTGTAGAGACAAAACTACAGACTCAATTTTAAAAAGAAATTTAATTTGTACAATGTACTGGCTGGTTTTGTGTGTCAACTTGACACAAGCTGGAGTTATCACAGAGAAAGGAGCCTCCCTTGAGGAAATGCCTCCATGAGATCCAGCTGTAAGACATTTTCTTAATTAGTGATCAAGGGTGGGAGAGCCCCTTGTGGGTGGAGTCATCCCTGAGCTGGTAGTCCTGGGTTCTATAAGAGAGCAATCTGAGCAAGCCAAGGAAGCAAGCTTCTTGGTCATGTTTTGTGCAGGAACAGAAATCCTGACTAAGACAAGTTGGTACCAGGGACTGGGGTACTGCTGTGATAGGCCTGAGCATGCTTTTGTTTAGAAGAATGTGGATTTTGGGACTTTGGATTTGGAAAGCAGTGGAAACCTTTAAGTGGGCCTTAATGGACTATCCTAGTAGGAATATGGAAGACTTTGTTACTGAGAGTGATTTGAACTGTGCAGACCTGGCCCAAGCGGTTTAAGTGGAGAATTTCAGTGTGCGTCGTAGAGACTGTTGTGGTATGTGGGTGAAGAATGTCACTGCTTTTTGCCATTGTCTGAGGAGTCTGCGTGAAGCTAAGGTGAAAAGATTCAGATTAAATTGCTTTGAAAAACAAAGTCTCAAAGCAGTTATGTTGTGTGGTTAGTAAAGTTTACTTTTATCAAGACTGTTTAATGAAAATAAGCAAGCTGAGAAAGGAAAAATACAAAATAAGTAGTTCAGTATTAAAGGGGCACCAGGAAGTAGAGTGGAGCTGAGTCCTATGTTCCAGGAAGTAACAGATTAAGAGTATGGGACCTTGGGGCCAGATCCTACCCAGCTAACCTTAGGTCTAGGCATAGTGCTAAACACCTTTAATTCTAGGAGACAAAGCCAAGCAAATCTCTGGAGTTCAAGGCCAGTCTGGGAGCAAGCAAGTTCTAGATGAAGAAAAGCTTAAGTCCAGGTGTGGTGCTACACACCTTTAATCCCAGGAGACAGAGCCATGTAGATCTCTGAGTTCAAGGTCAATCTACAGAGCAAGTTCCAGGACAGCCAAACTTAGGCAGTGAGGGGAGCTGAAAACAGAAATCTGGCAATAGAACAAGGGGGGCATGTTCCAATCCCAGCAAGCAGCAGAACTCAGAAGCTTCGGCCATGTGACTCTGGCTTTAGAGTCCAGAGTAGAAGGGACTTCTGGGACAATTGATGCTGGAGCTAAGAAATTAGTGGTGATTAAGAAGAGACCAGCATCACTGAGATGAAATCTTCTAGGAAATATTTTCTGACAGCACAAAGAAGCTGTGTTCCAGAGACTGCCAAGGTTGTACCTTGTGCTGTGGCTGGACTTGGTAATGTGTTAGAGTCACCCAGATGGTACTGGTTTTGAAGGCATGAAGAGCAGCTGAGGCCTGGGCACTGTGAGAGGCCATGGAAGGCCACTGATGAAAGGGCAGCCTCAGTTGTAGATGACAGCCCAGGACTGAAGAGGTCATGCAAAGGGTTTGAGGCTTGGAACCATGAAGAGAGCCTATGAAAGGCTGTTGGTGAAGCCTAGTTGCAGTGGAAGACTCCAGCATATTGCAGATGTCAGTACCATGAGATGATCACCAAGAACAGCAGCAGCAGTAGAGTACAGGCATCTGGAGCCCAGAAGACAAGGTGTGTGCTACAAAGTGAAGAGCCCTTGGAGGAGCCCAGAAGATCATGAGTGGATCCCAGACATTGGGCAGTTAGAGTTTGATTTTGTTTTTGATTGTGACTGTGCCCTGATATTTTTCCCTCTTGAAGGAAGAAAGTATTTTAGTGGAGCCCACAAAAGAGACTTTGAATTGTAAAAAGACTTTGAATTTTAAAAGAGACTGGGTATTTTAAGGGAATTGAAATTTTAATATGAAATAATCTGTAAAGACTGTGGGACTTTTAAAGTTATTTAGATCTTGGGGATGAATAAGAAAGTAAGGGTTGAGGCTTAATAGTGATGTTTGTGTGTCAAGTTGACAAGGGGTCAATTATACTGGCTGGTTTTGTGTGTCAATTTGACACAAGCTGTGAGTGGTGCCATCCCTGGGCAGGATCATGCCTTCTCCCCTCCAAATAACATTTATTTTTTTATTTTTTTATATTTTAGCTCTCCGATATACCGTCTACCTTTCTACAAATTAGTCAGCAGCATCATGATTCTGTGCATCAATATTTATTTTTTACAAAAGGATTCATAAATTTTGAGCACAAAGCTACTTCCTTTCAAGGGAAAGGGTTAGTAGTTCCTTCAGAAATCACCATAAAAGACAAAAATCTCAGTTTTTTGTTTTTTTTCTGAAAATACATTGCTCACTTTTATCTTACAAAATGAATTATACTTCATCTGGCTTATCAGTCAGCATGTGTACTTGTCTTTCACTGTTTATCAGTTTTGGTAGCCAATATTTCTACCAGCTCAATTTCAGTTGTTAGGTGAACTTTTTATTGGTTAACTTTATGATTTCATCCAGGTGTATAATGTTTGTTAATCATCTACATGTATGTATAATGTATGTTGATCATGCCAACTCTCATTACCTTCTCTTGTTGTCTTCCCATCTCACTGGACTCATTCTGCTTCCTGCTTAGTTCTCCTCCTACTGTGATGTGTGTGTGTGTGTGTGTGTGTGTGTGTGTGTGTGTGTGTGTGTGTCTGAGTTTACATAGGGTTCTATTATATGAATGGGCAAAGATGAGGGTTATTTACTTCAGCATGGGCAACGTATCAGAGGCTACTCTGAAAAAAAGTCTTATCTTCTGTCTAGATTGTTTTGTTTTGCTTGTTTTTGTTAATTTGATACAAACTATGAGTTAATGATTATTATGGGAGGGCCCAACCCACTTCGGGAGGTGTTATCTCTGAGAAGGTGGTCTAGGATGGTATAAGAAAGCAGGTTGGGCAAGCCATGGGGAGCAAGCCAGCAAACAGCATTCCTCCATGCCCTCTGCTTCAGTTCCTACCTCCAGGTTCCTGCCTTGAGTTCCTGCCCTGACTCCCCTCAGTGACAGAGTGTGTTTTGAAAAGCATAGGATGAAATAAAACCTTTCCTCCCAAGTTTATTTGGTCGTGGTGTTTTATCATAGATATAGAAACTCAAACTCAGACACCTTCTGCCTGCAGCCATTACTTCCAGGGATGGGTAATGGTCTTCTAGAGTCCATCCCCCTCACATTTGTTAATATATGCTGTTTTGAGGCATCGCTTCAGAGGCAAATTTCACTTTTATGGTAAGTAGCACCACCTACACCAGAAGGATGCTTTACCAGACTTAAGAGCTCTTATCACAAGTAAATTTCAAATCTCTTTCTAGAAATTATTCCTAGAAATTTCTAGAAATCTCTTATTTCTAGAGTTAACACTTTCCTCATTTGCTCACCATACCCATTGCTATTCTTAATTTTTCCCATTTCACACACAGAAGTCTCTCGGTTGAAATTGTTACTTCATATTTAAACATCCTCTAAGTTTTAATTTTTTAATAAAAGTTATCATACAATATATTTGTCCATATTATTTCCCCTCCCCTCCTACTCACCCGATTTCATATTTTTTCTCTCAAGTGTTAAACCTAAACTCAAACAGAAGTCACACACACACACACACACACACACACACAC
>JADRCH010000091.1:1223627-1260285 GCA_019843965.1 Rhynchomys soricoides
CACACACACACACACACACACACACACACACACACAGAGGAAATGGAGTTACCATGCAATAGGGGAAACAATGCTGACTAAACATCATATGCTATCAAATAAAATGCATAGAGCCAGAAATGGGGTACATCTTTCAAAACTGTTGGCCAAAGTAACCCCATAGATGCCCAGTCAAATAAAACATTATAGGCCATTGCCAGGACTCTGGGCTACCCTCCATAACCTGATTGTAAGACCCTATTGTGGAAGAGACCATATAGTTATGTCACCACACATGGAGGGATCAGGCTTGCACGACTAGAGGCTCCGCCAGTGCTCTAGTCTAGTGTCTTCATGGGGAAGACATCCTCATGTCTTCCCCTGAAAGGCAGAACTACTATTGTGTTTCATCTACGATACTTATCCATATCCCGTTTAAACCCCAAGGCTTCATTACTTGATTTCTCCCACATCTGTGCTTCCTCTCTAATGATTATCCATACCCCATTAAAAAAATTACTTACTCTAAAATACGTATATGAGTACACTGTCACTGTCTCCAGACACCCCAGAAAAAGGCATCGGATCCCATTACAGATGGTTGGGAGCCACCATGTGGTTGCTGGGCATTGAACTCAGGACCTCTGGAAGAGCAGTTAGTGCTCTTAACCGCTGAGCCATCTCTCCAGCCCCACCTACTCCATTTAAACCCCAACACTTGGTTTGTTCCTTGATTTTCTCCATATTTTTGTATCTCTCTCTTTACTGCTCCCTTGAGTTTCATCTTTGAAAATGCCAACACTAAGTTAAGTGTGATGCCCCTTACCTGTAATTACAGCCCTGGGGAGGGTGAGACAGGAAAATTGGTATGAGTTTGAGGCAGGTTATTTAGTAAGAACCTGCCCTCAACAACAACAGCGACAACAACAACAACAGTACAAAGAACCTTCTCTTGACCCAAACGTACTTGACCTTATGGCCACCCAAATCTTTCATACCCACACTTCTAGAAAACAATGGATAATATTTTCTTTTGTGTCTCCATTTCATATTCTTCACGACACTTTTAAACTCAAAACACATATTCTGAGCAGCGTTCACATCCCAGGCTGTGTGAGAAGTACAATTCTTTGCTGTTTCTTGTTAAGGGATTATAAATAAATCCTGGTCCTCTGCAAGAGTAGCCAGTGCTCTTCACCCATCTTTTCAGCTCCCTATATGGATTGTTTATTGTTATCTGGATCTTTACACTATGTGGTAAGGAATGAGCATACCCAGTTTAGATGAGTTGTACCTAGAACTTCTATGCCACGACAGCACCTGGGGTGGTGTGCAACCCTCGCAGGATTAGTGTAAAGAGGTCTCACAGGATCACAGTTCTAGAGGCAAAGGTGATCAAGTTGGGGTTAACTCTAGGAAAGAAACAGAGGGGGTAAACATAACACAGGACAGTTACAGGTCCATGTGGCTGGAGTTGTAGACAATGCAAGGGAAGGGTGGATGTAGACTCAGCATAAAGACTTGTGTGTTTTCAGTGTAGGCAGGCCATCATCAAAGCATTCCTGAGAGAAAGATAACACAAAGCTACAGAAGGAGACCGTGTGCCACAATGCTCATAGTTTAAGCATAGGAGACTTCAAGGTCCACCCTCATAGTGACACACTTCCTCCAACAAGGCCACACCCACTCTGACATGGCCACACCTACTTCAACAAGGCCACACCCACTCTGACAAGGGTACACCTACTTAAACACGGCCTCCTCTTTATGGGTCAAGCATTCAAACACATGAGTCTACTGGGGCCATACCTATTCAACCCACTACACCTATTATATATGTATATAAAGTTCTATTTATTTCCATTTTATATGTGTGGGCATTTTGCCTAAATGTCTCTAGTTGACATGCATGCAATGCCCATAGAGGCCTGAAGAGGGCATCAGATCTCCCTGGAACTGTCATGCGAGTGCTGGGAACCAAACCCAGTCCTCTACTAGAGCAGAAAGTGCTCTCAACAACTGAGCTTTCTCACATATTATGTTTTAAAGAAACTATGTATTTAAGGAGGATATCAGACAAAGCCTATGTGTATGCAGTTCACCTGGGTCCAAGGAAAGAGGAAATCTATTCATTACTAAGAATTAAGACTATTTCTAAATTACAGTGTCTGTGCAGAAAATGTTAGCTGCGTTATTGAATGTGTTAATATCTGTTCCACAGAAGGCAGCAGACATACAGAAACAATCAGAACTTGTTGCTCTCACGGATTATGAGTTCAATCTGCTCACATAGACTTTGAAGAGCAGATTTTTCTGGATCTAATTAGCAAATGAGTAAATAGGCTTGAATAAATGTAGAAGGAATACTTAATATCTGTGTGATGCTGTGTCTTCCATGCACACAAGATGTTTGTGAGAATGTGCCATTGTCCGCCATAAACATTTGATAACACGGCAGACGGGACATACTGAAAACCAGTGGTTGGATACAGAGAAACTAGTTTCCTGGGCCCGGAGGTTGACGTTAATATAACAATCTCTTTTGCACTCTTCTCCTTCTCTCTCTCCCTCCCCCTCCCCCACCTCTTTCTTCTGGAGACTGGTACGCTGCATACAAGCATGCATTCAGATAAAGCCTTTGGACCTTGGCTATTATCCTTAGAAACGTCTGTCCACCTCTTTTTTTTTTTAATTTTTTAAAATTCATTTTTCATATTTTATTTACATTTCAAATGTTTCCCCCTTTCCAGATCTCCCCTTTGGAACCTCCCCATTTCCTCCCCTCTCCCCCTGACACTATGGGGGTATTCCCTCACCCACCCACCCACCCACTTTCTTCTTCCCTCCTCTACTGGGGGATCTAACACTTTTCAGGCCCAAGGGCCTCTCCTCCCCCTGATGGATAACAAGACCCTTCTCTGCCACATATGTGGCCAGCACCATGGGTCCCTTCATGTGTATTCTTTGATTGGTGGATCAGTCTCCAGGAGTATCTGGAGGTCAGGCCAGTTGCCACTGTTGCTGCCTCCCTGGAGATGCAAACTCCCTCAGCTCCTTCAGTCCTTTCTCCAAGTCCTCTATCTGGGACCTCACACTCAGAACTACTGTTGCTGCAAAGTGACTCTTGGGTATTTCAAACTTTTGGGCTAATAACCACTTAACAGTGAGTACATACCATGTTCATTCTTTTGTGACTGTGTCATTCTTTACCTCGCTCAGGATGATATTTTCAAGATCTATCCATTTGCCTAAGAATTTCATGAAGTCATTGTTTTTAATAGCTGAGTAGTATTCCATTGTGTAAATGTACCACATTTTCTTTATCCATTCCTCTGTGGAGGGACATCTGGGTTGGTCTGGGCCACAAGCTCACTAATAAGGCTAGGTGGGCTAGCAGCAAGCCCCAGGGATCCTCCTGTCTCCCTTCTCCCTCAGCACTGTGAATCTATCTCCCAAGCCAACACTCCTGACATTTTTACATGGGTTCTGGGAATCGAACTCAGTTTCTTACGCTTGCAAGGTGAGTACTTTACTTGGTGAGCATTCTCCCCAGGCTGAGAATACAATCTGTCAATATTATGCTTTCTACTGTAAGAACTATGGTGCAGGCAGCATTCACGCAATGCTACTGAGGCATGGGGAAAAATTCAGACCCCCCTTATCCTGAAAATAGTCACATTGCTTCATTGCCACGTGTAGATTCAGCTTTAAAAAAATCCAGGAGAGGCTTTGAGATAGCATCTTATATGATTTGTATGTTTATTTTTGTAGTGTAGGATTTTTTTTTCTACTTCATCTTTTCTGAGCTGGCCTGCACACTATTTTTGTTTAAAGTACTCTGGAGAATCCACTCTCCTATTGAGGGTTTAGTCTGAAGAAAAAAAAATATTTAAAGCCTAGCTTCTTCCTGGTTTGATACTTGCTAACGTTCCAATATGTCCAGCCAACCATCTGCAACTGCAGCTTCCCTGCTGAGGAACTGACGGGAGGCAGAGAAAGAAAAAACAGTCCAGGAGTGTGAGTGGGGCTTTTGGCAGCCAGTCTGAGCCCTCAGAAGAATTCTCTTCAGAAACCAGAGTAAAACAGAGCCATCCACGATAAGGAAAATTAAAATCAAGATGTAACTGTGACCCAAAAAAAAGAAATGTGACTTCTCCACCAGGACAAAGATCTGTGGATGAACTTTCAAAGATTCCTGCTTCAGCTTCCATCAGAGTAAGTTAACCTCCAAACTGGGGTTGTTAGCACTTCAATGTGATAGACAAGCAGAGACAGGAAAATCAGTCAAAGGTTTCGGTGGAAGTCACCAAGTGTAGGGAGTTATCAGTAGGTCGTTTTGATTTTTCAAACCTTTGAGTATTTTATACTGGATAGCTGAATAGCAGTTGGAAAATGAAGAACTTTCTGTTTTACTCCATGACTAAAGCATCTTGCATAAGTGGGTAAGTGGAAAGGAATGTCGCTTGCTTGCCTCTTGCTGTTTTCGAAGTTATTTGGATTTCTTTGTGTGTGTGTGTGTGAGTGTGTGTGTGTGTTTTCAGTTTTATTGCCAGAGGAATGTAAACATCAGGATCCCAGATTTTATGAGTTCTGAGTTGTTTTAACCAACTTTGAGAGCATCTGAGAAAATTTAGGAAACATTCCACTGACCCCCCTTTATCATAGTAAATATATAAGACGATCTGACTCATGCAATGCATGTGTTCTCTGAGTAACAGGAATGCTATCTGATCGGGAAATGACTAGATTGTAACAACCAATTTATTACTTTTAAATCATGCAATTTGCTATTCAGAACAATTTACACTAACCAGGTATTTTATCCTTCTAGAGCAAGCAGCATTTTACAGCATTCCCAAACAGCAACAGCATTGTGCAATGGAATAATTAAGTCTTAACAGCCAGCGTCAAATGACTTAATGCATGACAATTAGATTATATAATCACTCTTATTTATGAATATTTTCCTGCATGTATGATTCTTAATTATCTAAGAAAAAAGAGTTGCCACTTGGAAAATATATCTTTATGCTTTTAGATACCAAGGCTGGCCACAGTATTGGTTTCTTAGTTGGAAATATAATTTAGCGTACACTGGAGCTTCCAATCGTCACAGCGTATTGATAACGTAATTACTTGGAGTTTATTTATATAGCTGGCAGAAATATTGATATGTTTATATAGCTGGTAGTTGTAAGCAATATGAAATTATCTAGAATTTCCATTTTTCCTTCCTTGGATTTAGATACGATTGACCTGTGGGTTTTTTTAAAGTGGTTTTCCCAAGATTTTCTCAAACTTCAATTACAAAAGGTCAATCAATAAAGGGATGAGTTACTCATTGTTTTGAGTTCATGACATACAAAGCACCTCTCTCTTTTTTGTTGTTAGTTTTGACTTTATTTGACTTGTAAGTCCCATTTCATGTCTGACCTCCATTCTTATTTCCCGCAAATGATAATGATAATTATCACTAATGATAATCTTTTTTAATTGTATTTGATAATGATCTTTTTACTTCCAGGATGTATTTAGAAGTATGTATTGCTCACCCTTCGAATTCATATCAATTATATTGTTATATAATTCAACGTTTTCTTGAAAAAAAAAAGATTTAATTGACATCATATCGTTAAAGATTTCTTATGTTGAGAAATGGGTATCAAAGCATTGCTTCTAATTTCTACAGAGTTACAGAGTTGGACAGTATTTGTAAAAGTTCACTCTCTAACATCCTGCCAGCATGATCTACATATGCAAGCCTCTTAGCACAGGTCCCTGAGTATGATACAGACCCAGGAGCAGCAGCGGCTGACTGGTGGGGTTCTGCTGAGTAGCAACTCGTAATTAGTAATAACTAACTTAATGGGCAGGGTAACGAGATCTCCATCAGCCTTACACAAAGCTCTGATAGTTTAGCTACAGAACCATGTGACATTGCTAAAGTCTCTGAAGAGTCAATCCATTGAAGAAAAGACTCTCTCTCAATTGTTTCCCCTTTTGATTTTTTTTCAATAGATTTACCAACTTCTTACCCCCCCTTTCTTTCCCCTGTTTTCTATGCTTGGCATCCTCCTTCTCTAGCACATAATTAAGAACAGCTGTTAAGCTGTTTCTTTCTGGTTTGATTGCACAATGTTTTCTATTTCAGACTTTCACATCTACTTCCTTGATGTCCTTTAAAAAAAATAAAGAAGTCAAAATGAGGAAGAGACGCTTGAGACTGGGTCAGCAAATGTGGGCTCTTCTCTGCAAGAACTGGCTCAGAAAGTTCAGGATGAGAAGAGAGACACTCCTAGTAAGATTTCCCATCTGCTTGGTCTCATAGTTAGAAAAGGAAAAAGAATATCTTCTCAGTGGTACCAACATAATTGTTAACCTGTGCTTTTTAATATGTCACAGATACAACGAACAGGCTAGAATTTTTCAAGTCCTAGGATTTGCAACAATTTTTTCTAATAAAAAAACTTAATATGTAACATTATATTTCTTCCTAGAGACATTTTTCAAAGAACTCATATTGAGAAATGTGCTGTAAAATGAAGCTATATGTTTATACTACAGAGTTAATAACTAACATCTGGGTTAATTAGGGTCTCATGAAGGCATAGACACCGAAGTTCAGGGTAACATCAAAGAGGATAATTTTAGTCCATAATTACTTCAGAATGTAACCTAAGAGTTAAAAAAATAAACCAAAAAACCTTTCACAGTGACCTACTATCGGAAGTCTCCCATTTCTCTGTACTACCATTCTTAGGACTCTATGTGACATCAACAACATGAGAAATATCCACTCACTGAGGTTTACACCACTGTAAATTCTCAAACGCAAAAGGAAGCAAACTTAATGTTTAGCCATTAAAGTAGATAAATATATCATGAAAACAGTGATTTTTAAGGAACAGACTTTAGGTTAAATATATACAAAGGGCAATTTACAAAGGTTCCAATATACAAAGGTTAAATTCTGTACCAAAGGGCAGAAGTGTGAAACAAAATGGATACTTTGAAAATATTTATCACATATTACCTCAAATATATGGAGTGATGATAAACACAAAATGGGAACTTGTAATAATTTCTAAATAATGATAAAGATAGATTGCAATGATGTGGATGGCACATCTAGCTAAGTGCACACATAGGTGTGTGCAACAAGACTCTTGATTTTTCTTCATGGTTGAAAAGATGCAGTCCATGTGATTTCGTTTAAAAAAAGTGGAACAATGTGCTTATAACTAAACACAAAAAATGATGTTCTGGGTCTTTATTGTACAGGTTGTCTTTTTGTCATAATGATTAGATATGCTTTCTGTAGAGTTCACCATGGCCATAAATAAAACCACTCATTGAAAGAGTCAGCAAGCGAATGTCCTACTGTACAAACAGTGTGTGTATTCATCCAAGAAATATTTGATGAATGTTTAGATTGTTAGTGACTAAAAACATAAGAACTTTGTCCATAAAGCCATGGACATGTATATATCCATACGGAAGCCAAGAATCTACTTTAAGAATTGTTTTGCTGGGCTTCAAACACGTTCTCTTGTGTTTCCAGCTCCAGAATACAGTAGTCATAGTTTAAAGAACTTTAAAATTATTACTTTTTAAAATAATTCATTTATTTTATGTATAGGAGTACACTGTAGCTCTCTTCAGACACACCAGAAGAGGGCATTACTACAGATCCCACTACAGATGGTTGTGAGCCACCGTGTGACTGCTGGGAATTGAACTCAGGATGTCTGGAAGAGCAGTCAGTGCTTTTAACCACTGAGCCATCTCTCCAGTCCCTAAAATTATTCTTGATGAGCATTATTTTGCTCTTTCTTTCATGCATAGGCAGCTGAAGAACAAAGTAAGATCTTGCTTCAGTTGTTAGATGCCCTTACTCATGCCACGCCACCTTCCTTTTCAAATAGGGATGAGTGGCCCATTCATGTAGCCACGGGATATCTGAAGAGCCTGAAGAGACTCTCTTTAGACTTCACCAGTATTCTGCCTTGCATGGTTAAATAAGAAAACACTTTCAGTTTTAAATGAAACTGCTGTCACGACTCTGTCTTGGTGAACGATGCACATGTTACAAAATATGCAGAAGAAAGAACAGAAGTAGGCAGAAGTAGGGGCTGAAGAGATGGCTCAGTCATTAAGGGAATTGGGTGTTCCTGCAGAGGACCTGGCTTTGATTCCCAGCACTCGTACAGTTGCTCACAGTCATACGTTAACTACAGCTCCAGTGGGTCTGACACCCTCTTCTGTCCACTGTAGGCACCAGGCACACACATCCATGACGACACACCACATATGCACATAAATGAAATGGATCTTTAGAGAACAAAAGGAGAGTCAATTACTTAAAAATGGGAAAACTCAAATGAAATGCAAGCTATATAGCAGGATGAAATCGTTTCAGTGCCTGTTGTGGAAAACCTCCTGATTTTCTTCTTCTTTTCTTTTGCTTTTACATAGGAATGGCTTTTCTCGTTTCTTCTAATATTGTTTGTATATCAGTTATCCTCCAATTTGCATCAAATTCATGATGCTCCTGCAATGTCTGCGATGGATCTGGGACGTGTCGATAACTTTAACGATACTAACTATATTATTGTGTTTGCTCCTGAGTCCGAAACCACCCATGAGATAATGACCAAAGTGGCCTCAGCTCCGTTCATGAAAGGTATGCTCTCTGGGAGTTCAGGAAATCATTTCCTTACTTTCAATGTACACAAATTCATTTTAGGATTCTCATGAGAAAAAAATGTGTTAAACGTTGGCATTTCTAGAGCTGATTAAAAACATTGTTGGATATTATTTTCTGAGCTAAAGAAGGATATCTTGCTCCAGTAATCTAGTTGAGCAATTGTGCACCAAAGAGGGGTTAATATTCATCATAAAGCATATCAGAGTAAGATGAGTCCAGAATAAGTTGTGTGGTTTGGGGAAAATGCTGGGGATCTTCAATGGCAATGGCAGTGTGACGGTGTAATCCTCCCAGATACATTAAAATCGAGGGAGAAAATGAGTGACAGTGGCAATATCCATAGGCAGTGTTTACAATAAAAGCAGATGACAGAGTGTTCCCTGCCCTGTGTAAAGGATGGAGGAAGAAGATCATGCAGCACACAGTCTGACATGGCATCTTTCTGCTGGGTTGGTATAATAGCAAAGAAGCCGGGGGATATCTGAGAGAGTCTGAGGAGACTCCCTTTAGATCTAGTGACAGCAACTAAAACAGTTTTTAGATAGTCCTAGAATATCATTCTTAGGTGTCAGATGTATAAGTTAGGAGAGATCAAATAGATACCCAGGGAGTAGTCTCTGTCTCTCTCCCTGTGACCTTGAAACCAAGGAGTCTCAGGGTGGAAGAAAGGAGAGGCAAAGGCTAGGACCTGTCTTTCCAGATATCTAGGAAACCATCAGTGCTGATCGGTCAAAGGACCTGGCAACTGATTTGACACAAACTGGGCTTCTACTCATGTGAAGATCCAGATCTCAACAGACATTTTAAGCCCATATTTTCAGGATGAGGAGGAAAGAAATAGTTAACCTTTTTTTTTTTTTAATTAAACGTCAAAAAAAAAAAAAAAGGGTTCTTATAATGAAATTTTGTGAAGAGGAAATAGCACCATGACCCTTATGTGACCTTTGCTATTATTACACAACCAAATAGACAATAGAAACTATTGTTTTATAAATGTTCTCTACTAGCAAGTGAGAAGAAGGAGGAGGAGGAGGGGGGAGGAGAAGGGGGGGAAACGGGGGAGGAGGGGAAGGGGAAGGGGGAAGAGAAGGAGGAGCAGGAGGAGGAGGGGAAGGGGAACGGGAGGGGGGAGGAGGAGGAGGAGGAGCAGGAAGAGGAGGAGAAGGGGAATGGGAGGGGGGAGGAGGAGGAGGAGAAGGAGGAGGAGGAGGAGGAGGAGAAGGAGAAGAAGAAGAAGAAGAAGAAGAAGAAGAAGAAGAAGAAGAAGAAGAAGAAGAAGAAGAAGAAGAAGAAGAAGGAGAAGAAATGAAACACCACAACTTTGAAACTCCCATTGAATGGTTGGATCTACTTACCCAGCATTGATGGCAGCTAATAGCTTCTAAAAGAGACCATCAGGAGTTATGAGCCTCTAGTCTAGCAATGCACTACCTAACGGTAGTCTGGCACAAAGGATCATATCTCTTAAGAATCAGATGCAGCTTTCAAACTTCAGGAAATCTACTGCACAACAAAGAAACATGTTAAATTCCATCCATAATATGTGCATAGCAAAAGCTAGACTGCAAAATCACGCCGGTTATATGGGTTACCTGTTATGAACAGCAGCCATTTACATTATATGAATTAGGACAAACGGTCACTTAAGTTAGTTAGATTTAACAGTTGTATTCATCTTGTCTATTTGGCCACATGACACCATTGCCAAATGGAAAGAGCATATTCTCTTATCAGACAAGTCTGTCGGTGTGTGCACTGAGATGGATGGACTAGTGTCTCTCTAATAAAATCCACTGGGTCTTAAATTATTGGCTAAAAATCTTTGGAGAAGCATGGAATATTTCAACAAGAGTATCTGACGCTGGCTGGATAGATGGCTCAGTGGTAAACAGTTGCTCTTATGGAGGTCTCAGGTTTGATTCCCAGACACATGTAGTGGTTCACAACCACGAATAACTCCAGCTTGAGGGACTCTAAGTTCCTCTGGCAGCAGGCACTCATGTATTGCACACACACACACACACACACACACACTGCCAAAACATCCATACACGAGATGAACATGTCTTAAAAGAAAGGGTATTTGACACAGAACATTACCAGTTCCATTAGAACATTAGATATCTCCCACTTCATTCTAAGTGTGTGTGTCTTAGGGAAGAAATAATTTGAACATAAAAATGACCTGAATACACTTGAATCTGGCCCGCTGTCATCGGGCCATCTAGGAAGCTTACTGTGCTTTTCTTCTCATGGCAGGGAGAACGATCGTATCGTGTCCTGACGAAAAATCCATGAATGAACTGGATTTAAATTACTCGATAGACGCAGTGAGAGTCATCTTCAAGGATACTTTCTCATACCATTTGAAATTTTCTTGGGGTCAGAGGATCCCTAAAACAAAAGAGCTCAAAGACCATTCAGGTAACTTTGCCATTAGAAAAAAAAATATATATATATATAGTAATGTAGGTATTGCTATCATGTCATCAGTCCTTGGGGCAAATAACAGAAACCGAAATTAACTGTGTTAATTTTAAATCAAGAACGGATCGATCCTTATTAAATAAAACCCCTATCTTGCAAAAAAAATGATTTTATTCGTATATACTTCTTGTACATAGTGAGATTAAAGATGTATTCAGTCAAGTAGATTGTATATTTTGACCCTATTTGCCCCGACCCTATGGTTTGATGTAATTATATAAAATCTAAGATCTGTAAATGAGAGGAAATGTGATCATCTGTGCTGAGTTTGACTCATTTTATTTAATACGGTGGCCTTCTGTTGCATTCATTTTTTTCCTGCTACTTCTTACGGCTGAATAAAACTTCACTGTCTAGAGGTATACCCTTTCCCCTGTTGATAGATGCCTAGCCAGGCTTCAGACTTGATTAGTGTGAGGAGTGATGTAGTGCACATAGGTGGTCAAACGTCTTTGTGGTATGTTGATCCAGAGTCCTGGCATACACTCCAGCTAGGTAGCTTTGTATATATAACAGACCACTTTTGGTATTTTTAGGGGCCTTCATGCACATCTAGAAGTTATACTTTTGAGTTCCTCGTTCCATTAAGAACGTATTACCTCACCTACTGAATGAAATCCTATCTCAAAAAACTAAAAGCTAGTTCTGTTATTATTTTTAAAAAAACGTCAAAAAGAATCTCCTGCACATTTGTTCCTAACCATTTAAAAATAGCTCGGTGTTTTCCTCTAGAGAGTTTCTTCTTTTCTTTTTCTTTGGCCCAAACCATAGAAGGTGGCAGCTGAATAAAAATATTTTAGAATTGAAATAATTAAAAAATATACAATAAAAAGTAAACAACAGCTGATCTTAAAAGATGTTGATAAAGCAATCTTGTGTGTCCTCTTTGGGTATGGTCTTCAGCCCAAACCAATAAGCCTTCCCATACACTGTATTATTATAGAGTTTCTGTTCTGAAGAATTACAAATTTTTATATATCCCACAATGAAGACCGTCTGGTCACCTAACAGTGGTTGTGTCTTCTTTTCTTGAAGCTCCTTGTGAACCATTCAACAACAAAATGATTTGTGAAAATTCAGTCTTCTGGGAAAAAGGCTTTGTAGCCTTTCAAGCTGCCATTAACGCTGGCATCGTAGAGGTGAGTATTAAAGTTAAAGGAAGCTAAGTGCATTGTCTTCTGAATTTTGATAGGTGGAGGTATGGGTGGTCTTATTTTGTCGTTACCGTCATCGTCGCCATCTTCTCTTCTTCATCATCATCATCATCATCATTATTATTATTATTGCCACTAAGCATTGTATGCTGAACAGCTTCTGTATCCAGACTATAGTGTCAGGGTACTGGTGACTTAAAAAATATACACAGCACAGTCACTTTCAAGCAGAGACCCTGGCAGTACAGAGGCAGAAGTACGGGTAAACAGCCATTACTAGGGTTCAGGGTCTATTGTGGGGTAGTAAATCGTGTACTGCCTAAGCAATAAAACAGGAGCTGCTCTGATTAAAAACTCCAAAGAAGATCTAGTTTGAAGTATTCCTCCAGGCATACTTGTTTAAAAACAAGTAAATTTTTATTCTACTGGAGGATTTTGTTTTGTTTTTCAAGACAGGGTTTCTCTGTGTAGCCCTGGCTGTCCTGGAACTTACTCTGTAGACCAGGCTGGCCTCGAACTCAGAAACCCGCCTGCCTCTACCTCCCAAGTGCTGGGATTAAAGGCTTGCACCACCACTGCCCGGCTTCTACTGAAGGATTTAAGGTAGAACTTTGGACATTCCAAGAACTATGAGCTAATGCCTTCTTACAGTTTGAAGACAGGTTTGCAATGAGATGATAATTTGTTCATTGGTGTCCTTCTTTAGATGACAACAAACCACTCCGTGATGGAAGAGCTGATGTCAGTTATCGGTTCAAATATGAAGATACCGCCTTTTATTGCCCAAGGAGGAGTTGCAACTGATTTTTTTATTTTCTTCTGTGTTATTTCCTTTTCTTCACTTATATACTATTTATCAGTCAACGTTACTCAGGAAAGACAGTACATTACAACATTAATGGTGATGATGGGGCTTCGAGAGTCGGCTTTCTGGTAAATCACGTGTCTGTGTTACGCCAATCATATTCTGTTATTGTAAACAGACTAACTTAACTATGGGAGACTCATTAGTCTCGTTTACGTCGTGCTTAGGCTCGATGCTTTAGTGAATCACGGCATATGGATGTTGGCAGTGCAGATACAATTTACTTAGAGCACCTTACACCGAAGCTGAGAGAATTTAAAGGCTTGATCGGTATCAGACATCAGTTGATGGAAGCGTAGGAAGCCATGCATTCTAAAAGGTCAGCAGATGGAAGTTAGGAAACTGAGGATTCAATAGTTAGTGACCAGGCTTTAAGATGGGAGGCAGAGGCAGGCAGATTTCTGAGTTCGAGGCCAGCCTGGTCAACAGAATGAGTTCAAGGACAGCCAGGGTTACACAGAGAAACCCTGTCTTGGAAAAAAAGAAAAGAAAAGAAAAGAAAGTTTCGCTGGGCAGTGGTGGCGCACGCCTTTAATCCCAGCACTCGGGAGGCAGAGGCAGGCGGATTTCTGAATTCGCGGTCAGCCTGATCTACAGAGTAAGTTCCAGGACAGCCAGGGCTACAGAGAAACCCTGGTTCGAAAAACCAAAAAAAAAAAAAAAAAAAAAGGATGGGATTAGACAAGTGATATAGTAGAGACAGGCAGAGACGTAGAAATGCGTACGGAGTCAGAAAGCAATGATTTGAGCGTCAAGCTTGCCTTTCACGAACTAAATGTTATTTTCAGTGTTAAAGACGGTATCCAGAGCATGCACATAGTTCCAGGAACATGCTGGTCTCTAAAGAAGAACTCTGTTGAATAGGAAGACCACACATTTTACTGGCTGACTCTGCCAAATTTATTATCTTTCCTAAAATAATGTTCAACATACTAAGTGTGGAAAGAAAGCAGATAGGGTCTGGAGAGGTGGATCAGCTGTTGAGAGCGCGTGCTGCCCTGGAGGACCCTTCGGTATTCAGCCTCCAAGTCTGACAGCTTACAACTCCAGGTCCAGGGGAGCTGATGCTTCTGGTCTCCGCAGGCACACACCCTCCCCCACACCCTCCCACAGAGACACACATGTACATAATTTAAAATAAAAAATACCTTTTACAAGAGGAAGGACATGGAAATTTTGATACAATGCAAAGGGATTTTTTTTTTGTCCCTTTGTGGATTAAAATGATATCCTCAGTATTGACGGGTATCTGTTCACTATATTCTGAAAGATGTTGAAAAACTATGAAGTGATAGTACTCTATTTGAAAAAAAATATCTAGTGAGGAGGGACTGAAAAATATTGGGGCTTTTGTTTCCCTCATTGGAGGAAAGGGCCCGATAGTTTATTTGAATGAAATTAAGACATTTATAGAGAGCAGATGAAGGAACAGTTTGAGGTAATCGCAGTGTACTGTGAAAAGAAGATTACTAAAATTGGACAGAGAAACAAGACTTCCTGAAGTTGATGGCGTTTTTACTGTAAATAAAGGAAGCTAGCTGCCTGTTGTGGATATAGCACTAATTGAATTCTTTAATCTTTTCCCGGAGAGGAAGTAGAAATTTAAAGAAATCAAATAACTGCTTCTTAACATATTTAGTTATAATGTCACACAGGAAATCTGAACCCAAGCCTGTGACGTGACTGGACCCTGTGCAAAGCCTCCTTCCTGTCTTTGCCGCTAGTAGTAATTGTTCCTTTTCTATCCACCTATGCGTCTGTATTCTCCATGGCTGGCCTTGCTGTATTCCTGCACTGAATCATCCAGGTCAGAAGCAGCCAAACTTCGTTTCTGCAGTTTGTGAAGTAGGTGTGGCTGCAGCACTTTCAGTGGAGGGAAGAAAATGAAAACAGCAACCGCAGTGTAGGAGACATAAAAATCTATGCAAAACTCAGTGTCTGTTGTCTACAAATGCATTCTTATTGGCTGTAGCGCATCTTGCCTAGGGCGTCTGTGACGGCTCATGCGCAAGCAGCGCTAATGCACTGAGGCGATTTGACTTGCAAAGCTTAAAGCATGCACAGTGTGAAGGAAGTCGTACGAACTGGAAAAGCAACACAGAATCTTCTCTTTTTAAGAAACTCTCTCCATTACACTCATCTTACTGTCCAGTTCAGGGCCTCTTAGATTCACTTAGCTATTGTTTTAGTTCCATTCTGTTGCTGTGGTTAGCGCAGAGCTACCTGGGGGAGGAATGGATTTATTTGGCTTAGGTTTCCCTGATAATAGTCCATCATTGAGGGAAGTCATGATGGTCAGAATTCAAAATAGGAACCCAGAGGCAGGAGCCATGGAAGACTGCTGCTTGTGAGCTCTCTCTCTCTGGCTTGTACTTAGCCAGGACCACCTGCCTAAGGAATGTTGCCACCCAGTGTGGGGTGGACTTTTCTGCATCATCCAATAAGACCATGCCTCACAGACATGCCTGTAGACCTACCTGATCTAGGCAATGCCACAGCTGGAGCTTCTCCCTTCAGATGGCTCTAGGCTGTTAAATTAACAATGTTAATTTGGGGAGCTAGTTATTGCACACATTTACTTGTATATTACTTACCTTGCTCTATAGATTTTACAAGCTTTAAAATAAGGACATTTTCCTGATTCGTTAGGAATTATCCTTTTAAGAGAAACTCTTGATAAATCACACACTTTTAAAATCATTTACTTAGTAAGGGAACAAATGGAGAGACTGAGTAATAGCCTCTGCACTAATCCTGTGTTTCTCTGCCAGGCTTTCCTGGGGTCTGATGTATGCTGGCTTTATCCTTGTCGTGGCTACTTTGATGTCTCTTATTGTGAAATCTGCCCAAGTTGTTGTCTTAACTGGTTTCATGGTGGTGTTCCTTCTGTTTCTCCTTTATGGCCTGTCTTTGGTAAGTAGGTGAATTCTCCCTCTCCCTCCCCCTCTCTCCCCTCCTCCCTCCCTTCCTCCCTCCCTCCATTCCTCCTTCCCTCCCTCCCTCCTTCTCTCTCTCCAATCATTATGTCACTGTGTTTCTGCCTTTCCTGTTCTGTGCAGAATTTGCACAAGGCACTATCCATACAGTACTCAATTGAAAATCAATAAGATATACGTCCCAAATACTGTGTTGGTCACCTTTCAGTCCCTGTAACAAATGCCGGAGACAATCAACTAACAAGAAGAAAAGGATTTTGCTTCCCTCCTGCCTGCATAGTTTTGGAGTCCAGGGTTGGTTGACCCTATCGCTTTGGCCTGTGTCTGGGCAGCACAGTATGTCACCAGCTTGTGGTACATCAAAGCTGCTCACATCATGACTAGGATGACAAAAAAGAGGAAGGGGCTGGGGTTTTATAATCCCCTTTAAGGATAAGCATCCAAGGACAGGAAAACTTCCACAAAGTTCTGCTTCTTAAAGATTACACCACCTCTCAGTAGAACCTCAGCTTGGAGACTTTAGCACATGAGTCTTTGGATAGCACTTAATCCAGATGTGAAATTCCTTACTGTACTAGTGATGGTCAGACCACCATACACCAGCTGATTGTTTCCCCTCCTTTCAGATAACTTTATCTTTCCTCATGAGTGTGTTGTTAAAGAAACCATTTCTTACTGGCTTGGCTGTCTTCCTCCTTACCGTCTTCTGGGGCAGTCTGGGATTCACAGCATTATACAAACATCTTCCTGCCTTTATGGAATGGACTTTGTGTTTTCTTAGCCCCTTTGCCTTCACTACTGGAATGGCCCAGGTAAGAAGGGAGGGAATCATTTTGTTTCATTTCATTAAAACTTGTCGTCGGTCTGTCTGTTTACATGTGTGTATGTGCACATGCAAAGGCGTGTCGTGATGATGTTTGCATGGAGGTCAGAGGACAGTGTGACAGCTATCAGTTCTCTCCTTTCATCATGTGGGTTATGGGGATCAAACGCTGAGCTGTCCTTGCTGCCCTATAATTTTATTTTTGCATGTAACACTCAAGATAGATTCCTTCAATGATTTATACTGTGTACACTAAACACTAAAATTTCTCCCCTGTGCTTATGAAAGTAACTTTAAAGGGTAGAGAAAGTTAAGGGATAAGAGACAGATTTATTTTTCTCTCTCAGTCTATTTATCTCCTTTTACATTAAATTTAATTAAATTTTGTTTTATTTATTTTTATTTTCATTTTTTCAAGACAGGGTTTCCGTGTGTAGCCCTGACTGTCCTGGATCTAGCTCTGTAGACCAGGCTGGCCTTGAACTCACAGAAATCTGCATGTCTTTGCCTCCTGAGTGCTGGGATTAAAGGCTTTTGCTATTACCACCCAACTAAATCTTCTTAAAATTATAATATAACCATGTCATATTCCCCCTTCCCTTTCCTCCTCCTCCACCCCTTTCCTGGCTCTCCTCCACATCTACATCACAGGAAGGCATCACGGCCGGGCAGGACTTAGTTGCTTTCTTCTTTTGGCAGTGCACACCATTGTCCTGCGCTCTGAAAACTAGTTCCCAGGGAGGTAGCTTTCAAGTCAGATCTAGGTCAAATCCTGAGTCCTTTGCATGGTGTTTTTAGCAATAGGGACTTACCTCCAACCTCCGGGAGACAATAGCAATAACTTGTATTGTTTGGGGAGTCTCTAACTTGAACAATAACTTATTTGGTTTCTTGTGGCTTGTATTGAGATTTTTGTTAGTTTATGGCTCTATGTGTAGAATGGTATTTGCTAGCTGATATGGCTCAGCCTGTACTTCTAACCGAGCATTTCTCAGAAGTTTGAGAAACAATGTGCCTTTCATAGTAGCACAAATGTTGGAAAATCGAGACTTTGAAAAAGAATTGGACATTTCCACGTGACATTAAGTCTCCCCTCGGAAAACTTAATTCATGTGAAATCATCCTATGTCGTTGAAATGGCTCTTCTCTTTCTGCTCAGCTTCTAAGAGACTTTGATTTCTCCATTTTTCACTCTGAAATGGAATTTTAAAAATTATAACATAACCACATAATTCCAATCTAACCAGTCAATTATAATTATAAAATTGTAATGTAATGACTCAAGGAAACCTCCTTCGTTTATACATTTTAATCCTGATGGGTTTTTGCCATTAGATGTGTCTCAAACACCTCCTTCCTGGAGTTTTGACCTCTTCTAAGGAGATTTATTTATCATCTGTAGTGTGTAATTAGATAAGCAGTGGCCATGAACAGCAATAGGCCTGAGCTATATAGAGATATAAATTGTGTCTCACTGATCTTTCCCTTGGTGTCTAGCAGAACCAAGATCATAATTATCCCTAAAACTACATTGATCCCTTAAAAAGTCCTTGCCTCTCTTTTTCAGCTTATACATTCGGACTACGATGTGAATTCTAATGTAAATTTGAACTCTCCAAACGACTCATACCTAATCTTGGCCACCCTCTTCATGCTGGTTTTGGATGCTCTTCTCTATTTGGCACTGGCATTGTATTTTGACAAAGTTACACTCAGTAAGTAGTAGAATTTCACATATTTATATTACCTGCATTTACTTAAAGCAACTATGACAGTGCTTTTCAACCCTCCTAATGATGCGACTCGTGACCCCCAACCATAACATTATTTTTGTTTCTACTTCATAACTGTAATTCTGCTGCTATTATGGACCATAATACAAATATATAATATTACTGACAGTCTTAGGTGACCCTTGTGAAAGAATTGTTTGAAGCCCCCGCCCCCCAAAGGGTTCACGATTCACAGTTTGAGAACCACTGGCTGGCAACGTGTTGAATATAAATGGTAGAGAATTTTTCTATTCAAAATTTCTAAAATAACGTAACATTCTGTGACTTTAAAAATTATTTTTGAGACATCTGTACATGTATACAATGAAACATGATCATATCCACTCTCCATTGCCCTTCCAACTTCTGCCATGTCCCTTGAAAGATGCTTTCTGTCCCCCCTTTAAAGCCCTGTTAATTCCAGTTAGCAGTGCACATATGTGCCTGCATGTGGGACTATCCACTGGAGTGTGGGAAACTGATTAGTGACCACATCCCATCAGAGAGGAATCTCCCTTTGCCAGCAACCACACGTTGACAATATCACCACCGTATATGGGACAGGGCCTGGAGCTCCTCTGTCCTACTTCTGCCAACATTTGGACTGGCTTGGTCTTGGAGAGGTCCTGGGCAGATAAGCACAGCTGCTCTTAGCTCATGATTGCAACAGTCACCTCGTGTACAGAAGACAGTAGCTCACAGCACTCTTCCCTTTCCCACCCTTCAGCACTTACAGTCTTTCTGCCTCTTCTTCCACAATGCACCCTAAGCTACGGTGATGAAGGCATCAATATAGATGCCTTTTGCTTTCAAGACTTTGACCAAGTTGTTCACTGACCGCTTCAACTTCTATTTCTGATGAAGGTTGAGAGCTGCCTAGGTCTATGGGTGTGTTGGATAGTCTTATGTTAGCTTGATAAACTGTGGGCAGTGTTACCCTCAGGCTGATGGTCTTGAGTTCTATAGGAAACAGGTTGAGGAAGTCATGGGAAGCAAGCCAGTAAGCATCACTCTTCCATAGCCTCTGCTTCAGTCTCCATCTCTGGGTTCCTGCCTCACTCGGTTCTTGCCCTAACTTCCCTCAGTGGTGAACTATTAAGTTGTAACGTGAAATGAACTCATTCCTCTCCAAGTTACTTTTGGACATGGTATCATAGTCATTGGAACCCTAACTAAGACAATGAGCATAAATGTAAGTATCCAGAAGGCAACTTGACAGCACGGCCATTTAGCAAAACAATACTAGCAAGATCTTCCCTGGGGGCCATGAACTTCCTCACTTTGGGCTTTTGACCAAGATTCCAGTACCTGGCATGAAACTCAGTCCTGCAGAGCAGACCTCAAATCCAGTATTAAATTAGTTATTTACCTGAGAACAGCTGTGCCACTATGGCCATAGGGACATCTTGCTTGGCTTGTTGGTGTTGTAACACACATAGTCCAGTGCTAAGAAAGGCGTTAGATGTCTCTTCTCTGTCTGAAACCTGCACTGTATCTGCTGGCACTATGGAAGCTGGCTAGTACAAAGAAAGCTCCTTGAGTAGCTGGGTATTAATTTCTCTGTGTCCTTTAGTCCAAGTATGAGGTGTCTTAGGCAATAGGGTCTTACCATATAGTTAGAGTGGGTATCCAAAGACAGTGGCAATGTTTGCTCTATGCCCCCCCTTCTTTAAATCTCTAGGGATTCCCCGACCAATAACACATAAGGAGCTACCTGTATAGAAATATTCATTTAATAACTCTTGTGTCTTAGTTAGGGTTTTACTGCTGTGAACAGACACCATGACCAAGGCAAGTCTTATAAAGGACATTTAATTGGGGCTGGCTTACAGGTTCAGAGGGTCAGTCCATTATCATCAAGACCGGAGCATGGCAGCATCCAGGCAAGCATGGTGCAGGAGGAGCTGAGAGTTCTTTTATTTTGTTTTTGTTTTTGTTTTTCTGTTTTGTTTTGTTTTTTCAAAACAGGGTTTCTCTCTGTAGCCCTGGCTGTCCTGGAACTCACTCTGTAGACCAGGCTGGCCTCGAACTCAGAAATCCACCTGCCTCTGCTTCCGGAGTGCTGGGATTAAAGGCGTGCGCCACCACTGCCCTGCTAGCTGAGAGTTCTCCATCTTCATCTGAAGGCTGCTAACAGAATACTGGCTTCCAGGCAGCTAGGATGAGGGTCTTAAAGCCCAGGCCCACAGTGACACACCTACTCCAACAAGGCCATACCTTCTAATAGTGCCACTCCCTGGGCCAAGCACATACAAACCATAATACCTTGTCTTCCTGGTGTGACATTGCTCATCCACGCATGGTGATTCCATTTTAACTCTTGAGCTTAGCTTACTAGCTAGTGGGTTTTCGTAAGGTCCCTTTGTAAATCCTTAGATTCTGTTAACTAACTCATGTCTCCTCCCCCCCCATTCTCCTATGCCCCTCCCCTTTTAACCCTGAGTCTCACCATGCTCCTTTCTCCTTTTATTTGAGTTCTCTTACCGTTCTACTTATATTGCTGTTACGTTGGGTTAAGATAGCAGGCTTCTATGTGGCCTCTCTTACACCTCCCTTGGGTTGGCGCCACCTCGCTTCGTCTCTCCTGTATTCCCAATGACCTTCCCTGCTTAAGCCCTTTTACCTCAGCATTCCATTTGGCCACTCTCATTTAACCTCTAGCCTACTAGTCTCCTCCCTTACTATTTCCCCGAACCCCACCCCTTTCTAGTTTCTTGGCTTCATTTTTGCTACAAGTTAAACACAAGAAACCAAACATTTGAAGCAAGGGAAAGAACACAGGACGTTTGTCTTTCTGGTTTGTGTTACTTCGATGAGTACAATTTTTCCAGTTCTGTTTACCCGCAAATTTATTTTTTCTTATAGCTGAGCAATATTTTAACTTTATATGTACCATGTTTATCCATTTATTTTGGACTTAAAAGAATGTTTAAGTTAAGTTAAGGGCTCAGGTTGAGAGCCAAAGAGGTAGATTTGGCACGCTGTGCTAAATGGCATGCCTTTCTTGAAGCAATAACTGACCTGACACTCTCCTCCTGTCCGTGTAGGCAAGTACGGACATCAACATTCTCCCTTGTTTTTCCTGAAGTCGTCTTACTGGTTTCAACACAGAGGAGCTAATCATGTGGTCCTTGAGAATGAAATAGATTCTGATCCTTCACTGAATGACTCGTTGGAACCAGTGTCTCCAGAATTCCAGGGGAAAGAAGCTATCAGGTAACAAAGAAGTCAAATGGAAATAGTACAATAGAGAGCAAGCCCAGATCAGATACTTGGAAGTGCAACAGAGAACAGACACAGATCAGACACTCACAGGCTGGATGCTGATGTACAAAGATTTCCTTCTGAGCCCCTTTGCACCTACTTCCTCCCAGCCTACTGTTCTTACAAAATGATGTCCTCATTCTAGATACCGCAGTCTTTTATCCCATCTCCCGTACTTACACTAACTAGTATCTTTTGCTACAGTAACAACTGTCAACAAATAAGGACTTCAGTTCCACATTCCTCACCGTCTTCCTTGAGTTTTTTTCTCGTATTTTGCTCCGATGTTCTCTTGATAGATGGGGGGGTGTCACTCCCCAATTCACATCCTCTTTCATTTCCCTTCTTGGTGGATATGATGAAAACACAAACATAAGTGATGTAGAAAGGGGGGTTGGGGACATCCCAGGAAGATGGGAAGAGATAAGGAGACCGCAAGTTACTAAAGCCCTGCATTGTGAGACGGCAAGGCACTAAAGCCCTGCATTACCCCCCCCCCCCCCCCCCCCCCCCCGTCCCCGAAGCCACGCCTGTGCTAAGGTCAACGCTTTGACTTCCAAACAACTACACGTCCCAAAGATCCTTATCTTTGCCCAAATTTTGTCTATAGCGCACCTGATGCTTTGTTTTGATATTATAGATTAATGCAGGTAGACCGCGTAGGTTCTATAGCATCATAGACGTTCGACTCATGGAAAGTCTTCTGTGTGCTTTTTTTTTTTTTTTTTTTTTTTTTTTTTTAAAGACTGAATGTTACTTTATAAGTCAGTCCGGCCTGGAACACAAGCTGTATCCAGGCTGGTCTCAGACTTCTATTCTTCCTGCATGAGTTCCGGGTGCTGGGATTATGGGCATACGTCACCATGCGTCACCATGCTTCACTTCTATGGACTCTTTAAAGCCGTCTCGTCGTTTCATTCTCTGTTCCTCTTCTTTGGAAACTTCAAGCATCCTGGGTTCTGCAATTCTTGTTTTCTTAGGAACCAACCCCACATGATAATTAGTGTTACCACCCTTGCTTTATTACTGAAGACATGAACTCTGTGAGTTGCATATTTGTACCAGAGCTCTGTGTAAATGCCATAGATGGGACCTTACTCAGAGTGTCTTGACCCCAAGGCTCAAAGCCTTTTGATCTGATGTGGTTTCCGTCACCCTGCTGGCTACTCCCTCCACTTACGCTCTGCTGAGATACAACAGGCAGAGATGCTGCCTCCCAAGGGATGCCCAGGATGCTTCTGACTGTGCCTGTGCAAAATGAAGAACATCTATGTTTCATCAGGTCTCCCCGATAACTTCAATTTCCTCAAAACATTTTTTTTCTTTTTTTGCAGGATCAAAAATCTTAAAAAAGAATACACAGGAAAGCACGGAAAGGTAGAAGCCTTAAGAGGTAATCAATAGGATTACATTCAACATAGGTATGTGATCTAGAGGCTGTTGTAAAGTTTCAGTAGGAATGACGATGAGGTATTACAGACAGGTGTTAAGGTTGCTCTTGTTTTGGAAGATTAGCACTCACACACATCTGTACACTGAGAAATTGCCAGCTGTGGAGACTATAAAACGGTTGTGCAAGTTCTGAATGCCTTATCTCTGAAACCACGTCAGGTCTGGGATTTGACATGTATGAAGGCCAGATCACTGCCCTCCTTGGCCATAGTGGAGCTGGGAAAACCACCCTGATAAATATACTCAGTGGACTGTCACGACCTACTACAGGTAAGAGGACACTTAGTCAAAGACAAGCGCAAGGGCAAATGAATAATCTGTGCGTTCCCCTAGTTAACTTGGTGCATCATGTCATTAAGACAAAACACACACACACACACACACACACACACACACACACACACACACCCTGGAGAGTTTTCCTTAGACTTTACACAATGTATGAATGTGTTGAATTGTATGACGTGTTTCCCCAACAGTAGGTACTGTTTTTATGTTTTTATATAGCAGCTGAAAATTTTTTAGAAGTTTTATTTTTATATAATTGGATATATTTGTGAAAATGTGCTTGATATAAGTGGCTTTATAATTATTCAGTTATTAATTGACATTTCTGCTAGATTAGATGTTGTTCTGAACATTGAATCTCTCTACCTCTTCTGCTCTTCCTGTTCTGTCTCTCTGTCCCTCTGTCTCTGTCTCTGTCTCTGTCTCTCTCTCTCTCTCTCTCTCTCTGTGTGTGTGTGTGTGTGTGTGTGTGTGTGTGTGTATGTGTGTGTAGTATGGGGATATGTGTGGTGAGCCTGTCTGGGTGAGTCCATGTGGAGGTTGCAATGCCTTCTTTTACCCCTTCTCCACCTTTTTGTTTTAAACTAATTTTTATCTTAAAAATGTCTTTTTTGAAAATTTCATATATGTGCACAGTGTATCTGGGGCACATCCATTCCACACTTCTGCCCCCAGAACCTCCCAGTTTCACCTAACTTCTCTCTCTCTGTCTCTCTTTCTCTCTGTCTGTCTCTCTCTCTCTCTCTCCCCTTTCCCTCAACTTTATGCTTCATGTCTTTTTTAAAAAATTCCAGTAACTCATAAATCCAAGTAGTCTTGCCCATATGCACATGTGTGTGCTTATCCTCTGGGGCAAAAGCGACCTACCAATAGCCACACCCTTCACACACAAGCGAAGCTAACTCTGCCTCTCTCAGAAGCCATTAGCTTCTCAGCTTGAGGTGGGGGCACTGGGAACCCTTTCCCATCTAGGCTGGAAGTTTGAAGTCGCTTCATACTGCCTTCACCTTATTCTTTGAAGCAAGGATTTGCGTTTAAACTGAAACTCACTTGCTTTTCATTTTTTACATTTATATATGTATTTACTTTACATCCCAGTTTCAGCACCTCCTCTCCTCCCAGCACCCTCTCATGAAAGTTCTTCCCCCAATCCACCTTCCCCATCTCTTTTGAGGAGAAGCCCCACTTTAGGTGTCACCCCTCACTATACCCACCCCCACAACATCAAATCGCTGTGGGACTAGGCTCATTCTCCCCCACTGAGGCCAGACAAGCTGTCCTTTTAGGGGAGCGAGATCCATGACTCCCCTAACTCCTACATAACAATAAATGCTTCCCAAGCTGTATAATAAACACTTAACATACTGTGTGTGGCAAATAAGCAAAATCTGCTTGAGTGAATCCTGTGATTTACGTAATTCACACCAATCCTTTACCTTCTCTGTATAGGTTCTGTCACCATTTATAAGCAGACAGTTTCAGAGATGGACGACTCCGATGCTGTCATCAAGCTCACTGGAGTTTGTCCACAATCCAATGTACAGTTTGGTTTTCTCACCGTGCGAGAAAACCTCAGGCTCTTTGCCAAGATAAAGGGAATTCTGCCACTTGAAGTGGAGCAAGAGGTATATGAACAAGTCTACTGTTTTGTAACAATGGAAGTGAAATTGGCCACCTTGAAGATTTTAAATGTGCTTGTGTTGTCTGGGTACTTCCATCTTCTAAAGTTAGGCCCAAGCTTTTTGTAAAGATAGAAACGTGTTTTAAAGCAAGGAGAAATCAAGGTGGATCATGCCTGTAATCAGCACTTAGGAGGCTGAGACAGGAATATTGCTAAAGTTCAAGCCAGCCTGGGCTGCAGAGAGAGATTTGGTCTCAATAAAAGTACAAATATCTCGGGTTTTACACTAAATGTTCCTCATTGTGTTAGGTCCAACAAGTTTTACGGGACTTAGAAATGGAAAATATTCAAGACACTCTTGCTCAGAATTTAAGTGGTGGACAAAAAAGGAAACTGACTTTTGGGATCGCCATTTTAGGAGACCCCCAGGTAAGGGGATAAAAATCACTCGTGAATTCTGATCGGAGACTCAGAAACTGTCATATTGGATACATTTGCAAACGATAAATTTAAGAAAACCTTTACATACCAATACCAATGCTTTTACAACCACAGAGTTTTTTTAGAATCATCTTAGCCCAGAGGAATAAAAACGGCCCTGTTTTCTCTGCTGTTCAGGTTTTGTTACTGGATGAACCAACTGCTGGGCTGGATCCACTTTCAAGGCATCGCATATGGAACCTACTGAAAGACAGGAGAGTAGACAGAGTAATTGTCTTTAGTACTCAGTTCATGGATGAGGCTGATATCCTGGCTGGTAACTATAGTTTTTTTGTGTGTTTCATAGTGACAAAGTAGGACTTAACAAGGGTTACAAGTAGCCCCTTAGACACATCTCACAAGTGACAGCCACAGCAAATAGAATTTCTCTTATCTGCTCCAGTCTCTGTGTTCCTGATATCAGGTTTTGTCCTAGGGAAGCATTCTGATCCCGTCACAGAGAGGTGAAGGTTGTAAAACATATGATATCATCTCAAACATGGTTTAGTCCATGTGGATAGATGCTGGTGAGCTTGAAAGACACTGTGTAGATGCCTAATGTCCCTAAATATGCAGAGAATATGCAAACCTAATTCATCGTTTCTGTTGTCAGACAACAGAAGGTCTCAGAGTTAGTATGTGGCTTCTACAACATCCTTTATTCATGGGGTGAGACTTTTGCATTTATGAATAATGGAGAAATCACTAATGCAATTTATCTTCTGGTTCTTTCCAACTAGACAGGAAGGTGTTTATATCCAATGGGAGACTGAGGTGTGCGGGCTCTTCCCTGTTTTTGAAGAAGAAATGGGGCATTGGCTATCACCTAAGGTACAGCTTTCAGGGCTGGAGACATGCATGGCAGACACACTAGTGAGAGGTGCCATCAGTGTCAGGTCAAGGTAGATCTACTGCTATAAAGTTGGCTCCAATGGACATGTTAGAACTGACTTCCAGATGCTCTTAGCAAGAACATAAGATGCATAGGGTCATGGACACAAAAAAATCTAAGTCTTAATGTAGGTGTAAAGAAAACGCTTTCATAATACGTTGCTTCTGAGAGTAATTTCTTGGTACTTTGACCCTTTCTTTCATCTTATTTCAGAGTGGATTTCTGTTCATCCTGATGGTTTCAATACTCTCTGTTCTCCCTGACTTCATTTTTGCCACTTTCCTCTTAGGTCTCTTTCATTTCAGGAAAATCACATGATTGCTGCAAATCTTAAAAACAAAAACAAAACAAAAATGAAAACAGTAACATCATCCTGGAGATTCAATAGATACCACAATTACTTTCTTTGATTTCTTAAGTCTACAAATCTACAGTGCCAGCATTATCCACTGTTCCAAATGGATTAACTAATTTCCCTCCAATTGAAAGGTCTCTAGGCGAGTCTCTGTGTGGATCTTTGTAGTTGTCGTTTCTGTCTTATGGACGGTATCTGTTCCATCTGCCTTCATCACCCTCCACCGTGTACAGATCTTACCCGTGTATATGTGTATGTCTCTGTGTGGGCATGTACATTTGTGTATGGTGTTCACACAGGCCAGAACAGGGCATCAGACACCCAGATCTAGAGTTATAGGTGGTTTCAAGTGGCCAGATGAGGGTGCTTAGAACCTAACCCATATTTTCCATAAGAGCAGCAATTGTTCATAACTGCTGAGCCATCTCTCCAGCCCCTTTATCTGTTCTTGGAGGCTGTTTCTGAATGTTTTAGCTGTAATGAGTATCCTCTGTGCTGGAGTCTAAAATGCACTCATTCAAATTGGGCTTAATTAATTAATTTGGTCTTCAGTAACTTCATTTGCAAAACAGCAGTAAGAGTAGTTATTTTTTTAGTTAATGGTAATGAATGAGTACTTGACAGGGTACATAGTACTTAACTGAACGACACAGAGCTTCCCTCTCCCTCACTTTTTCTGAAATCCTCCTGCTTTGTATTACCATTACGTTACAAGCTATTTTAGGGAAGGGGCTAAAATGTCTTCTGCTTTGTGTCTTTGATAATGCTAGGCACAGCACTTTAAAGCAAAGAACAGTTTTCAAACTAACGTTAGGTTTATGTAACCAGTGAAGTGTGATAATTTGTACCACTCTGTCACCACCATACATTTCAGTGGCTATGACTAACAGTGGTGTTCCTAAAAATTCCAAATTTCATAAAGAAGTACGGATACTATTATCAAAGAGTTCAACCATTAGTTGAATACATTTTTTTTTTCACAAAATGATACAGTTACCTAGCGTGTATCAAGAGTTTACTTCATGAAAGGCCCAGCACTGTCTCATAAACATGGGTTTACTCCATCTCTTAAGGTTGATTTGAAGAGTGCTTATTGCTTTATCTCATAGATAAGGATCTGAGTCTCCTAGATGGTGACCAGCTCACCTGGGCTCAGGGGCCTTCACAGTATGATGTCAGTTCTATGCTCTTCATGACTACACAGATGACCTCCATCTTGCTTCAACAAGTTCAAGCATTTGCCGGGCTCATGAATTACTGGGAAGAAAAGAGAATTCATGGTTGTGTTCTCTGAGTAGATGGAGACCCACTCGGGTATTCCCACTCACTTCACCCAAGCTAGGAGCTGGTTCATTATTTCTTTCCTTCAAATGACAGTTCTGGAACTATCTTAAATCCCACGCTATACCCAGCTACTCTCTGCCCCGGTGATCTTGCTACCTCCATGACTAACCCCATGCAATGATAACCCATCTTATGGTTAGTTCTCTTGCTGTAGATTCTGATTACAGTCCCAGCCATCTACCCCCTGTGGTTAGTGGTCAAAAATCCCAGTAATCAAGTAAAATCAAAACTCTAGAGGTTTGTAATTTATCAGTCAGATTTATATTAGTAAATTCTCAACCCACAAAACTCCCGCACAATGAACTCAAAACTCTATAGAAATAAACACAAACTATACAGCTAGATGAGGCAAATGTAGCCTGCTTAATATTTAATCATCTATCTAAGAAATCCCCAATATTTATGGCTCCCAGGGCTGTGTGGTTCTGGCTCCTCTTCCTCTCTCATGGGTTCCATTTTATCTCTTCTTCTCCCTCCCTTCTTCTCCTCCTCTGTCTCTCTATACTCATCTCTAAAATTCTCAGCCCGCCTTCTTTATCCACTGCCCAATCACAGGTTCTCACCTTATCTTGTTCCCGCCCTCGCCTTCATGTAGACAGCAATCCACAGAGTCAAACCTTTCTTCTTCCTGGTTCCCCTGATATGTTGCACAGATTAGGTTTGGACTATGTTAGTATCATTGCATCTGGTTCCTCTCTGTAAATTACACATTTTTTGTCTCATAAACATTCACAAAGTAGCAAGCATCTACTACAGAAGAAATTGTTAGACAAAAATAACTTTATCTCGCTCTTTCTAAATGTCAGCTTGCATTTGAATGAAGAATGTGATCCAGAAAGTATAACGTCACTGGTCAAAAACCACATCCCTGATGCCAGACTGACTGCACAAAGCGAAGAAAGGCTTGTCTACATCTTGCCCCTGGAGAGGACAAACAAGTTTCCAGGTAAACCTAAACAAGTTACATGGCTCTCTGGGCTTCAGTTTTCCCACTTGCATGGAGAAAAAAGCAGTCGGAAGCTTCTTGAGTTTGTTTTAAATCATAAACCTTTAAAACTATTGCTAAAATGTTAGACATCAAAAATGTGTAGATGGACCGTGTCTGGCATGTGGTTACTGTGGTGTTTCTCCAGCTCCAAGATATCAATAAGTAGAATGTGCGACCAGAAGACAAAAAGAATAGATGTTGTCTTTTCATATCATGATCCACCCTCAAGTCAGAATACCAGAACTGGCAGTGTTCTTTCTTCGTGAGGATCATTTAATCATAATAACAGGCACAGTAAGAGTACCCCATGTAGTTGGGAGGAGCTGGTGGGAAGAGCCAGGGAGTAAAGATGATTGAAGCAGTATATGGAGTCCTCAAATAATGAGTGAATTTCTTAAATATTTAAGAGGGGTAAGAAATGAACCCATCTTAGAAGCAGGGACATGGTTTTCGTCTTAGATGTACACACAGTACATCTGAGATGAATCTCATTCTGAAGACAGAAATCTTCACGAAGCCCGGACAGCACAGCTCACTCCACGATTTCTTAAAGTGGCGAGCCATTTAAATAAAGGCTGCAATGTGGATTGAAGACCCTGGGAGCACTTACCTATTTTCCTTGAGCATGTGGTTAAGATAGCTTTAGTTCACAACATCATTTAAAAATTCTCAAAATGGCTTGCTAATCGTTTCCCGGGAAGTGCCCTATTTCAGTATTTCTGTGTAATTCTCAGGGCGGGTTTGGGAGGAGGGGAGGAGGGGAGGAGATAGAAAGAACAGGAGTGAGTGGGAAGAGAACACATAATCAGTGGGGCTGTCTTCCAGGGAAAGCACACACACACCACATATCACACCCACTCTGTCCTTTTCTTCATTTTTACTTTTCACACGGAGTTCATGGAAATTAATTATTTCCGTATACCTCTGTTGTTTATGCATTTGTTATAGTTTTTTTTTTTTTTTTTTAAAAATGAATCTTAACCTAAAATAATAAATATTTATTCTCTGGATACTATTCTTTAATCAGAGTTGAGAATTAAACACCTCCATAGAAGAATTTAAAATAGAATGAAAGGTGTTGAGAGAAGGCTCATTCGTTCAGAGTGCTTGTTACTCTTCCAGGGGAGCCAAGTTAACATCATAACACCCATGTCAAGGAGCTCACAACTACTTGTAGCTCCAGCTCCAGATGTTTTCTTGCCTCCATGGTGAAACACACACACACACACACACACACACACACACACCACATAAAACTTTGAAATTAAAAATGATTTAATATCTTTTTAATGTGTTTGAATGCTTTTCCTACATGTATACCTGTGTACAATGTGTGTGCATGATGCCCCTGGAAGCCAGAAGAAGATGTCAAATGCCCCAGACTTGGAGTTAGAGGTGTTTGTGAGTTGTCATGTGGGTCTTAGGAACAGAACCTGGGGCCTCTGCAAGAGCAGCAAGTGCTTTTAACCACTGAATCATCTCGCTAGGCTCTGGAATTAAAAAATGTTAAACCCATCCATCAATTTTTTAAAAAACTGAAGAGTTTTCTAAGTATAGAAGTATAAATGCATGTTATACATTGATGCTAAAGAAACCATGGAAACTTATATAGTCTACAGACATGTTTTATGAATATGTGAACACTGATATCAGTTTAAAAGTACCTGTAGCTTATTATATTTTCTCATTTTGACAGATGTCATTAGCTATCTCATTACAAATGATACTGTGATCTACTTTTTTTGTTCCTACTTTTAGACCTTTACCGGGATCTTGATAGATGTTCTAACCAAGGTATTGAGGATTATGGTGTTTCCATGACAACCCTGAATGAGGTGTTCCTGAAGTTAGAAGGGAAGACAATGGCAGATGAATCAGGTAAGGGCAGGTGCTCTGAGGGAGGTGACTCATGCATGCCGTTGTTGGCACCAGCCTTGGGAAAACTTAAAGTAGAGAAGAAATATAGTCTTAAAGAGCATGGCAATGTATCACACTAGGTCCTCATGGAATAGACAATAAATCTGAGGTGTCATATTATCTGAATCTAAAGGGCTGTGATGGAGAAAAAAATTAGAAATAACGTTGAAAATTCATTTTCTTGGACTATTTTCTTGCATGTATTATTCCAATGCTTTTGGGATTCAGTTGCTGTTGTCCTAAGGTCTGTTGTCTGTCTGTCAGTCCTTGAGAAGCTCTAACTAAATGACTGTTTCTAAGACATTTCGTTGCTTGCTTGTATTAATCTTACTGTGTTGACTATCTCTCTCTCTGCCTTTTAATTTTTGTTTTATTGGCTTTGACTTTCAAAGTATCAGTCAAGTATATTATTCAATCTATTCTCTCTTCTTTTCTGAAGTTATATATTTGGTACATAGGTTACCAATTATGCTTTTTTAAAATCAATTAATTAACTCATTCATTTTTGAGACAGTCTACCTAAGTAGCTCTGGCTGCTTGGGGCTTGCTGTGTAGATCAGAACTCACTGAGATCTCCTTGGCCCCGCCTACCAAGAGCTAGGATTAAAGGCAAGCACTACCACACTCAGCCAATATGCTTAATTTTCAGTATTATGCTAGGCAAGAGCTGTACTACTGCCTTTTATCCAGTCCCTAACTTGTATACATTTTTACAACTTTCTATAAATCAGTTTCCCCTGGGTTTCTATTAGAAAAAAGCAAAGGTTTATCTAGGTTTTCAAATGTGGCTATATCAAAAATGCCATGTCTCCCATCCTCACATTCTTGAAGGGCAGGAGGGGCTTCTCTATGTGTTTGCTTTGATTCTTTGGTCAGAAACACCAAGGTGGCTTATCTCTTGCAGTGAGGACATTTATGCATGGGCTTTTCATGGATTCCTGAGAACATGTCATAGAAAGCTGCATATGCCTTTTTAAAAAATTACAATATTTCTCTAATATCACCTCATATTGTTTTGTTTCTCTTCTATTTCCTCAGAAGTTGCTTTAAGAAAGCCACGACTTAGATTGCATATTTGCTCACAACACTAACTCTGGAACTTCCTCTTGAGTAAATGGTTGTGGGGGGAAAATCTAAGCGAAGCACAATAAACTGGTATCATATAGGCATCTGATCTTATGTTTCAGATGATGGAATTTGTGGGCGCTTACAAAGTGATGGGGCAAAAGACACGGAAAGCCTTGCTGAGCTGGAGCGAGTGTTGTCTCTAGAGTCATCAGGAAGCTCAGTGAGTGGCATGGCGCTGTGGAGGCAGCAGCTCTGTGCAGTTGCGAAGGTTCGCTTTCTCAAGCTCAAGAATGAACGGAAAAGTCTGATGACCATGTGAGTACTGAGTCTCTGAGTAGTGGAGAGCACAACGTAAAAAGTAGACACAATACATTCCACCGCTTGCAGATAGTCTTCTAAGCATTTTATTTAATACACCTGCCCTTGTGCATATGTGATCAAAATGTATAAACTTAGGGATTATCTTAATTGCATGAGCAGAATTTGTCCTTACCAAAGACCTTGTTCTCTTGTTTTTCCAAAACACCAAAATCTCTTAGTACTTTTCATAGTATAAGACAAGGGGAGGGACAGGGGAAAGAGAGATAATATATAGTTATACAGATAGATAGATGATAGATATTGATTTTAAGGAATTGGTTTGCACTACCACGTGGACTGGAAGCTGAAATTTATAGGACAGCTCAGCAGCCTGAAAACTCAGGCCAGTGTTGGTGTTTCTGCCAACAGGTCGGGCACAGAGGCTCTGTGCCTTTTATATTTAACTTCTCAGTGGTATCTAGTGGCTGTAACACTGGCTTTTCCACCCACACCCCACTTCCCAAAATCATGACTCTGAGACTTAAATATATATGAACAAATGCCTAGGCCATAAGTTTGAGCTTGTTCCCCAATTAGTTCATAACTTAATCCATTTTTAATATTCTATGAGGGCCACATGGCTGTTTTCCTTTTCTCAGTTTCATGCGCCTGACTCCTCAGAATTCAGGGCAAACCTCTTCCCTCCTGACTCTATCCCAGAGTTCCTCTCTCCCTACTGGAACTCCCACTTCCTATTTCCTGCCTCAGCTCATTGGCCAATCAGCTTTTTATTGACAGGCAATGCTTCCATACAGTACACAAGAGATTCTCTCTGCCAAGTGCCTGTTGTACCAAATCCCTGCACCTCCAGCTTCTGCCTCATGGCTAACTGCTACCTCCTAGTGTAAACTAACTCTACGCTCAGAAGATGTATTTCTGTTGTTTAGTGTTTGCGCATATATTAAAGTAAACCAGACATGTAGAGTTGTGTTGTCTTTCTGTTACTATAATGAAATAGCCAAGATGATACACTTAGGAAGAGAAAATCAGTTCTGCTTCACAGTCAAGTAGCTTCCTGTCCAGGGTGCCCCAGGTGTCTGAACTTAGTCCCATTTAAGGACATTCCCCAGTAACCTGTGTTTTATACCCTATGTTCTGGCTATTACATACTTCCGGTTCCCTCTTCTGCAGTGTTCCCTGAGTGTTAGAGGCGGTGCCCTCAGTGACTTGTTTAGGGCTGGGCCTACATCCTCTGCTTATTTTCTGCATCTTAGGCAGCCACGAGTCTCTGCATATACCGTTGTTCATTTTAAGGAGGGGCTTCTCTGATTAAGGCTGAGAGCTGCTTTTGTCTCCAGGGATAAACCATCATTGAGAGGGCAGTTTTCTGCTGTGCCAATTTAGTTAACTATCAGAAATAAGCTCCCCACCTGGGCTTTCTATCTCCCCAGACCTGAGTTGTTAGACAAGTTAACCGTGCCAGATATTTATCCCCATACCTTGCTTTGTCTTCCAGTAATTTCAAAGGATCAGGTTTTACGTGAGATTTTAGTATGCCTGTAATTCCAGCACTCAGGAAGTAGAGGCAGGAGGATCAGAAGTTCTAAGTCATTCTTGGTTACATAGCAAATTCAAGAACCTCCTGGACTACAAGATACCCTGCTTAAAACAGAAATCAAAGGGAATCCAAATCAGCAACTTGGAAGGACTGAAGGAAATGTTTAAAGCAGAAGTAGGTGGTTAGTAGAAGACCAAAGCTACGCCATTTCATTTCAGACAGAAGAAGAGGAAGCAATATGACTTGAACATTCCCTATGTCCATATTTTATCACTTTTTCATTGTCTGTTGAAACCTAGAGCCCCACAAAAGTTGCTGTAGGTTATTAATTATTACTATTTTAATATTTCTTTTCCTCCACTTAGGTTATTGCTTTTTGGCATTAGCTTTGTCCCCCAACTTTTGGAACATCTAATCCACAAGGTATACCACAAGAGTTACTCATGGGGGCTATCTCCGAGTATGTATTTCCTTTCACCAGGACAGCCACCACAGGATCCTCTGTCCCACTTACTGGTCATCAATAAAACAGGTAATCTGTAACACCCAAACACATTTTGTGTGTGTGTGTGTGTGGGGGATCACCTGGAAAACATAAAATACACAGAAAATAATTATTTCTGTGTATTTTATAAAACATTTATGAAGCCAAACAGTAAAAATCAGAAATTTAGAGTTTGTTTTAGAATTACATTATTGTTTTGTAATTCCTCATATTGCTGGGCTCTGAGAACAAAATGCTCCAAATTCATAAGAAGATATGAACTATAGCATCAAAGATCACAGTGTTGGTTGGTTAATTGTGTGGAGTCTCTGTTTGTTTGTTTGTTTGTAGTGTTGGGCATTGAACCCAGGGCTTTATGCATTCCAGGAAGTGTTTAACTACTGACTTACACTCCTAGAGTATTATACAATACTAGAAATATTAATTTTATTGTCTGTATATAAAGAATCTTTATTACATTCATGATCAACATAATGGATTTTGTACCCAGCTCTAATTCTACCCTTTAAGGATATCTGTAGGCAGTAATGACATGTTCTGGGCTATGCTGTTGAAATTTTTGTTGCTTTCTATACTAATTGACTTGTCATTGCTTCCTCTGATTTTGCCTTTATGGTAGGTTCAAGCATCGATAACTTTGTACATTCACTAAAACAGCAGGGCATAGCATTAGACATGGATGCCCTGGGAACCAGAAATGGCACAGACGAGGTGCTGTACAATGGTGCTATCACCGTGCTGGGTGATGAAAAGGTATGGTAGACTCTGATAGTTGTGCTTCATCAAAGGTGGATTGTGAAGGTTCAGTTTGAGTAACTCAAATTAACCAACATGAAAGACTGACTTGATATGAATGATGTATTTCTCATTTTCATAGGAGAAGTTGAGCTGCAATTATTTGCTTGCTTTCTCCAATACAACAATCGAGGGATTTAATAGTAATTTGAAAATCTTATCAATTAAATCCTGCTTCATTAATTAGCTTAAATTGTATTTTCAGGGGAGCTGAGAATAACTGGTTTAGATTTGGCCTCGAGTCTTCAGTCTGCTGCATCTCCACAATGCTCCTTCATCTGTGTCACTTGCCTAGAGTTCTTTTTAAGGGACATTTTAATTAATTCTTTGAGAATTTCATAGATTGAATTTTGATCATACTCCTTGTATTTAGTTGGGGTTCTCTAGAGTCACAGGACTTGTGGGATGTCTTTATATATTAAGGGGAATTATTGGAATGATTTACAGTAGGCAGTCCAACTAACCCAACAATGGGCAGCTGTGAACGGGAAGTCCAAGAATGTAGTAGTTGCTCAGTCCCACAGCTGGTCTTCTGTATAAGCTGGAATCCTAAAGAAGTAGGTTCCAACAGATGTACTGTCAAGTAAGTGCAAGCAAGTGAAGAAGAGTGAGTCTTCCTTCTTCCATTGTCCTCATGTAGGCCCCCAGCAGAAGGTAAGGCCCAGATTAAAGGTGCATATCATCATGTCTGGACCTAAGCTGTTCTTTACTTGGAACTTGCTCTGTCCTAGGCTGGCTTGAGCTCGGAGATCTGCTCGCCTCTGTCTCCTGGGATTAAAGGTGTATACCACTTTGCCTGGGCCTAAACTTTTCATGGCCATTATGCATCAAGAGCTGGATCAAAGCCTGTGTCTTCCAGCCTCAAGATCTGGTTCACAGGTGTGACCTACATTTCTTGATTGTAGTTTATTCCAGATTTAGTCAAGCTGACAACTGGGAATAACCATCACACTCCCCTAACTCCTCCCCCTCCCTACCCATACTTCATGTTCTATGTATGTATGTATGTATGCATGTATGTATGTATGTATGTATGTATCTTTGTATTTATCTATGTATCTATGTATCCATCTATGTATCTATCTTTGTATCTATGTATCTATGTATC
>JADRCH010000091.1:1273039-1314577 GCA_019843965.1 Rhynchomys soricoides
TATCTATCTATCTATCTATCTATCTATCTATCTATCTATCTATCTATGCATCCTATCCATTCATCCACCCACCCATCCATCCATCTATCATCCATCAATTTATCTATCTATCTATCTATCCATCCATCCATCCATCCACCCACCCACCCACCCACCCATCCACCCATCCATCTATCCATCCATCCATCCATCCATCCACCCACCCACCCATCTATCTATCTATCATCCATCGATCTATCTATCTATCTATCTATCTATCCACCCATCCATCCATCCACCCACCCACCCACTCATCCATCCATCCATCTATCTATCTCTCTATCTGGGGGTGCCTGTTATGGCATGCATGTGGAAGTCAGAGAACAACTTGTTGGGAGTCATTTTTCCCTTTCACCATGTGGGGCCTGGGGATTGAACTCAGGTCATCAGGCTTGGCAGTATGCATCTTTACCAACTGAGCCTTCTCACCGGCCCACTATCACTATGCTTATATTATTCCTGGTTTGAATAACAGAAGAACTAACTTTGACAGCTTCATAAATGTCAAGTAGGTTGTCTTTAGCTTTGTGAGAATGTTATCAGATGCCATTTTAATAGCTGATCAGTCTCATTAAATTAACTCCCATATGAAAACAATTATTTTTATGATGAAGCTAATTTTGTTTTTCTTTCTCTGTCCCTAGCCTTACCTTCATTTTCTTCTTTTCTTTTTCGTTCTGCGATGTCTGGAAAGATACCTCAGGAAGAAGTCAATGAGAGTGGACCCTGTATTCAGGTTGACAGCATTCAAATAGAATTTCATGTTTCATTTAACCTTTACTCTTTAGACATTTTAATATGCCTGAATTAATTGGGAGGGGGAGATCAGAATTGTTTTTAAGGGATTGTATGGTAAGCAAAGTTATTATAATTCATGATCTTACAATCTAGTGGGAAAAGCAACATTAGCATACACAGGACACAAAATTAGGGGGGAAGGAATTCTACTGGCACACTTGAGTTATATACAAGCGACAGTGTCTTTAAAAGGATAAACAACTACAGATAAGCAACTGGACGCATGTTGACAGTCCAAGAAGGAAATACATGTGAGCAACAAGACAAGGTTGAGAAGCCCTTTTCCCACAGACTTGTGAAGACAGCTGGGGAAATTTTCAATGCTTTTATTGGAGAACAGCAGAAAATAAAAGTGAAGCTGGATATTGGAAGATAATCAATAGGGAAGTATGGGGAAGTATTGAACATTACTTAACAAGAAACCAATACTCGAGCGTGTTTGACACGGGGTCTTAGTTAATTTTCTATTGCTTTGAAGAGACGCCATTACTAAGCCAGCTCTTACAAAAGAAAGTGCTTAACTGGGGCTTGCTTAATATTTTAGAGGGTTAGTCCATGATTATCATGATGGGAAGCAGACAGGCATGGTGCTAGAGCAGTATCTCAGAACTTTACATCCTGATACACAGACAGCAGGCAGAAAGATAGAGGGGGAGACTGGGTCTAGCATGGGCTTTTGAAATCTCAAAGCCCATCCCATGTGACACACCTACTCCAACATGGCCACACCTAATCCACCTTGATCACACCTACTCCAACATGGGCACACCCACCTCTTAATCCTTCCAAAAAAGTTCCACTATCTGGTGACCAAACATTCAAATACCTGAGACTATGGAGGCCATTCTTGTTCAAACCACTGCACACATCTTGCTTCCCCCATGAAATGAAAACCAAATTCAAATCTGAGTTTGATGAGAAGAAGAATGACAAGATGACATCATGCTTTAGGGAAACCAAGCAAGCACAGTAATTATGGTGACCCAAGGGAGAGAAGAAACAATCAGCTGACTCAGTTATGGTTGATGAATGGTCTCGTTCTACAGCAATAGAAAGGATGGACTGACAGATTGCTAAGAGGTAACACATGCTACGTGACTGAATACACATTGGGATTCCGATCAAACACCTGGACTGGCTGAGATATGTTCCTAGTTTATGTGCTCTGGCCCTAATTCATTCTTATGAAATGTTCTGAATTATAAAATATACCCCAGATGCATTTCTAGACTTCTTTCCTCAAGGAAAGCTGCCTTGAAATCCACTGACAGAGGGTGTGTGCTGCTTTGCTAGCTGAGGGAAAATGTTATCACCCAATTAGGAGAACTATATCCATGTAAAAAACAAAAGTGAACAGCAGTATCATTTGATTCGTTGATAGAGAGAGGAGGGTACTTGGAAGGTACACGATAGAAGAATGGCGTTGTGCTCCATGTCCGGTCCACGGATTTTGATAACTGATAAGTTGAACATGTCCTTTTGACTTTAGAATTTCTCCGAGAAGCTGTCATGCTTTTCCAAACCCAGAAGAGCCCGGAGAAGAGGATGAAGATGTTCAGATTGAAAGAGTGAGAGCAACGGGTGCCATGACTACCTTACAGACGGATGAGGTAGAGTTCATGAAAGTAAATGATTCTGCCAGAGAAGTGAAAAACATTTAATCTTGATTCTTTTAAAGGCCTGCTGTGGGCAGTTCTTTTGCCTTTATTGATGTCAGTAGGTATGCAATGTCCACAAGCTATGAAAGCAAAGGCCACACACACGCACACAATCAATCAATCAATCAATTTATTTTCAGAGCCATGGTTTTGATAAGTACAGTTAAACATTAAAAAACAAGATTTTAATGAGTCTCTTTTAGAGATTTGTTTTGCATTTTTATGTGTACAGGTGTGTGCCTGTGCCTGAGTGTCTGTATTGAATCATTTTTTTATAGGTGCCCCCAAGATGAGGACATCAAATTCCCTTAGAACTGGACAGACAGGCAGTTCTGAGCCACTTCATGTGGTTGCTGGAAACCAAACCCAGATCCTCTGCAAGAGCAGCAAGTGATCTTAACCACTGAGCCCTCTCTTCAGCCCCAGCTTTTATGAGTTTTATAATCCAAATTAAACTAGCTGCAAACAATTCAGAAGAGAGTTCCTGTATGCTATATCTATGCACGTGTGCATGTGTTTATGTGTATGTGTGTGTGTGTGTATGTGTGTGTGTGTGTTAACAAATTATTGGTTTATGTGAATGTCCTCATTCCAACTCTCTGCAGAGTGGCAAGCACAAATCACACAGCACTGTAAATCAAATGTCCATAGAGGGACTTGGGATGGTTTACTTGAAAACAGCAGTTTGTAGCAGGAGTGGGTGGCCTTACGGTTCTGTACAAGGAAAGGCCTGGGGGAAGGGATGTGAGCAGTCTCTCAGCGGGGAGTAAGTAAAGTGCCATACTGGTTTTCATCTGTCTCCACAGAAACCTGTCATCATTGCAAGCTGTCTGAGGAAGGAATACACAGGCAAAACCAAAAGGTGCTTTTCCAAAATGAAGACAAAGATTGCCACAAGGAGCATCTCCTTCTGTGTTAAAAAAGGTTGGCAAGCAAAGTGCAGCAGAGTGGCTGTGGGCTCTGAAGACTGGATCTTTCCAAGAGGCATGCATGTCTGGGACAGGGGTCACCTGTTGGTGAGAGCTGTGGCAGCTGGCTCACCATGGCGTTCAGGCTGCGCCTTCCAGCTGACAAGCCTTGGTTGTAATAGACCAGAGTTTCTTTGCAAAGGAAGGGAGACTGATAGCCTGTGTCTTGAATCCTACTGAAAGAAGTAAAAAGCACAGCATAGATTTTAAGTATTACATATTTCAAATATCTATTTATTTTTTGATGTGGAGGATATAACCCAGAGCCTTATGTACACAAGGCAAACAGTCTATCAGTGAGTTGCATTCTAAGTGCTGGCATTGGGTTAAAGTAAAAAAAATTTGATGATAAATAGGACTGACCAGGTTACAGCGGTGCATCTTCATTCTTAACAAAGAGTTCATGGTGGCTAGGCGTAACAATTCATACCTATAATACCAGAACTTGTCAGGCGAAGCAAGAATATTGTAACAAGTTCAAGGCGAGCCTGAGCTCCATCCATGAGCTCCAGTGCATTCTGGACTACACACTAAGACTATCAAGTTAAAATAATAGTGTTTGGTATGGAAGTTTCTGGTTAACTGAAACAAGTGTTCTTTGCGATTCTAGCTCAGTCTCTTAATAACTTACCTTAGGCAAGGTATCTGCGCTTTTTAAGACTAAGATCTCTCCTCTATAAGATGAAGCTAGTAATAACATCAAGTGTGTGCATATGTGTGTGTGTGTGTGTGTGTGAGAGAGAGAGAGAGAGAGAGAGAGAGAGAGAAACAATGTATATAGTACATTTTCGCCGTAGGGAGAGTCTACAAATTGTATTTGGTTTTATTTTTTAAAGTTATTTGCGTGTTCTTGGGCATGCTTGTTTCTTTCAGGTGAAATCCTAGGGCTCTTAGGACACAATGGTGCTGGGAAAAGTACAACGATCAGTATGATAACAGGAGACACGGTGCCAACCGCAGGTCAGGTCAGTAATACAGATAAGACGTGCTCCATAATGTTAAAGACATCAAACACTTTACAGTGATTCCTCATGACAACCTAAAAACACATTGTTAGTTCTTAATTGGTTCTAGTGATATGAACTGACAATGACCTATTACATTTTTTTCTACTTAATGCAAAAAATAATTTTAGGGTTAATATTATCAGCATAGTGCCATTGAGTGAGTAGAGAACAGAGAGATATTAATGAAAATATTATACACATCACACACACACACACACACACACACACATCCATGTATACTTTCAGGGAAGAGACCATTGATATGTCTCCTAAGAACTTGGTAAACTGAGTTGTCTCATCCAGCATTATACTAAAGACTGCTGTTAAAATCCTAACAAGTCTTGCTAAGGTAGTTGCAGTCATGAAGCTCCATATTTAATAACTGTTCTCTACTCCATGCTGTAATTAAATACTACATGCCTCGTGCATAGCGAGAAACCAGCCAGACGAAATTTCTTGTAATAACTTAGACAAATCCTGGCCCAATGGTGGGATAATGTCTTTAGGGATGAGAGAGATGCTGGCAGCTTCAGGTGCTTGATACTGGAGATGCATTGAAGTTCTCAGTGTACCACACTTCTGCTGTGCAGGAGACTTGGACATTCCCAAGGTGACATACATTAGAGACAAAACAATTGTCCAGAGTCCAGGATAAAAATCATAAAATGTGTATAAATTATACTCTTGTAGGCCAAATCAGATAAAATGAAGGTCAGAAACCAAAGAGTTACGACTTCAGAGGAACTTGCTCTTGGCATGTGATCTGAGGTAAAGATTAGAGGGAAGGTTGATGAGGAATTGCTGTGGATGCCACTGATTTCTAAAGAGACTTCATAAATTGCCTTCGGTTTCCATTCTTACCTGATGCAGCAACTGGAGCAGTCCTTTAAAAATGCAAAGGAAAACCTGTCACTCTCCTGATTAAAAACACTTACCATAGACGGTCCAAGCTCTACCATAGGTAGTCCAAACTCTTCCATAGGCGGTTCAAAATCTACCATAGGCAGTCCAAACTCTACCATGGCCCCAGAGTCTTAGCATAAATGAGGGCTGTGCCAACTGCCTTCCTCTGTCTCTGCCTCTGGAATCAGCTCTTGGTCTACTCACGGTAGGATATGTGGGCTTGATCCCCTGCCATGGATAGAGCCATCTCCAGCCACCTGGCTATCTTCTTAGTGTAACTCTTCAAAGGGCCTTTTATTGACTGTACCATTTCCTTTATTAACTTTTAGATTAGGTGAGTGTATTTTCACAAAAGCATTGAACAGAGGCTGTAATAAGTCCACTTGTGTTTCAACTTATTTATTTTCTGTTTTCTCTCTCCGTTGAATGTTTTTTTGTTTGCTTGTTTTGGTTTTGGTTTTTTGGTTTTTCGAGACAGGGTTTCTCTGTGTAGCCCTGGCTGTCCTGGAACTCACTCTGTAGACCAGGCTGGCCTCGAACTCAGAAATCCGCCTGCCTCTGCCTCCCAAGTGCTGGGATTAAAGGCGTGCGTCACCATTGCCCGGCCATTGAATGTTTTGTAAGGCAAAGTTAATTTCTTTTGTACCAGAGAGAGATAATAACAAAGAATCAAAGTCAAGGGCTTTTCTAAAAGTTGAGCTTAGTTCAGGTCCCAAGCTTATCTTCTGCGACTCGTGCAAACTTCTTAGCCCATGAATGAATTAGGTTCATATGTCTATATGGACACAGCTAACTGTAGGGATTTTTGAAAATAACATAATTTAAGATATACCAAATGCTTAAGTTTCAGTACATAGCATCACAGAGTACACATTGGCTATTATATACGGTACAGTACTGATCTCATCAAAATAATATATATCATTTTCTTGGTTCTCATGTAGTAAATTGTTAAGGGAATTAGTCAGTTCAGGGCAGCCAGTTCATGGTTAACCCATGCCATTGCGGATTGACTAAATGTGTGTATAGTAGGCTATTTAACAGCATCTCTGGCTTTTACCCACTAGATGCCAGTAGTACCCTTTCCACCACAGATATGAACACAATATTTGACAAGCAAATACTGGTGTCTCTGGAGAGTGTGAGATGCACCCTGAGGGGAGGATTGCTCTTCCCTGAAAACTACTGCCCTGCTGGGAAACAGAGCACTTAACAAGTATCCATTGTTCTGAGTGTCTGGGTCAATGAGAGAACTCATGCAATAGCCACCGCTAAGCCATTTTCTCTTGAATGTGGCCAAAAGTTTAAACTATAATGTTATGATGTAATAATGTGGAATGTTTGCCTTTTAAATTATTGAGAGATTCATCATTTCTCCAGAGCTAGTGATTATTTAGCTCTTTAAGCACTCAGTGACCTTCATACATGTATGAATGATGCACTGTATGTACATCATTCCTGCCCCTTTCTCTACCTCTCCAACTTCTCCCATGTTCCACCCCCACCTTCCAAACTATGATCTCTTCTTTAATCACCATTGATACATGTATAATCATATGTACATACATACATATACACATATATAGTATATATACATATATACATATGCATATATACACACATATTATATATATACAGTATATATATATGTATATATATATGTGTGTGTGTGTGTGTGTGTGTGTGTGTGTTTAGCATTGTTCATATAAACACATATCCAGACTACTTAGGGTTAGCCAATCTATGCAGGAACTCATCCCTGGAAGAAGCTGATTCTTCCGCTGTCAACGGCCATCGGCAAGCTGTAGCTCTTTATATGGAGTCTGATACCATGGGGATTTCCCTCTATTTGGCTTGGCCTGTCAACTGATGTTGTCATTATGCTCTTGTTCAAGCAATCCTAATTTAACTAATGCTCTTACTACCCATGAGCATGAAGAGAACACCATCAAGTATCACTTACATGCACGTGTGCACGTAGTTTTGAATAGACTCTGAGCAATATTTTTCTTTGTGTGTAGGTATTTTTGAAAGGGAGTGTTGGGGGTGCTGCCCTCGGGTTCTTGGGATACTGCCCTCAAGAGAATGTGCTGTGGCCCATCCTGACAGTGAAGGAACACTTGGACTTGTATGCTGCTGTGAAGGGACTGAAGAAAAAGGATGCTGAGGTCACCATCACACGGTGTGTGGGGAAGCCACACTCATTCCCTGCTCAGGACAGTGGTCTCTTAGTAATGTGCTCACGCAGAATTAAAGAAGAGAGCTTTTAACTACTGATCCCTTGCTTGTGGGACACTTGATCATCTAGAACCTAGCTCACTGTTCTGTCTTACTTTAAGCCTAGAGAGAAAGGTTTAGTGACCTTTCTTTCTTTCTTTCTTTCTTTCTTTCTTTCTTTCTTTCTTTCTTCTCCTCCTCCTCCTCCTCGTCGTCGTCGTCGTCCTCCTCCTCCTCCTTTCCCTCCTCCTCCTCTCTCTCTCTCTCTCTCTCTCTCTCTCTCTCTCTCTCTCTTCCTTTCTTTTTAGAAGAAGATATTTATTGGGCTTATCTGTTAGGAGAACCAGCTCATCATGGTGGGGAAACATGGGAAAGAATACTGGAAATAAGAGTGTGTTGACCAAAAGGCTATAAAATATCAGTATCAGTCAGTTTTATGTTATGGTAATGAAATTCGGTAGTCTGGATACATTTGAAGAAAGAGAGATTTATTTATTTAACCATTTATTTTTTCTGAGACAGGGTTCCTCTGTGTAGCCTTGGCTATCCTGGAATTCACACTGTAGACCAGGCTAGCCTTTGATTCACAGAGATTCGCCTGCCTCTATTGCCCAGTGCTTGTATTAAAGGCTTGTGCCACAACCACTGCCCAGCTATTGAGCTCAGTTTTGAAGATGAAAGAAAGTTCAAGATGTCAGCCTTTGGTCTAGCCTCTAATGAAGGCCAAAGAGCAATGGTATCAGTGCAGGATTGTGTGTGAGTGGGACAGATGATCTGACCAGACAGAAAACCAAAGAGGAATAAAGACTAAAATCCAAGACATAGCCCTGTGGCTCTAGAGTGGTGGCTCTCAGCCTTCTTAATGCTGTGACCCTTAGTACAAGCTCCTCATGTCGTGGGGACTCCCAACCATAAAATTATTTTGTGGCTACTTCATAACTCTAATTTTGCTGCTGTTATGAATAGCAATGTAAACATATGGTATGCAGAATATCTACTGTCTAAACAGTAGCAGGAACCTAAGAAGTGTCAAAGTTGTGAGCTTTGATGTTTAAAGACTCTCACTATTACGGTACTGTGCAGATGTGCTTGCTCCATTCTCTCCTGCTTCTCCCTCTCTGTGTTTCTCAGGTTGGTGAATGCCCTCAAACTGCAGGACTACTTGAAGGCTCTTGTCAAGACCCTGTCAGAGGGAGTGAAGAGAAAGGTACGTACAGGACTCGGTATCCCGTTCTGCACCCCGCAGGCTGATGACCGACAGGTTGCCCCCTCTTGTTGCAGCTTTGTTTTGTGCTGAGCATCCTGGGGAACCCTTCTGTGGTGCTTCTGGATGAGCCATCGACTGGGATGGACCCTGAAGGGCAGCAGCAAATGTGGTGAGATTTCAGGGTCAATACTTTTAGGGATTTATGGATCTTGTAAAAATTGGCTTTCAGCGTAGTTTACTTAAAAAAAATAAAAATAGTCATTCATTACTAGGAAAAGCAACAATAGCAGAGAAAGCACTCTTGTAATACAAAACCAAAAAGCATACTCCTTCCATCTAACACTTGTAAGAATTTTATTCTCATACACAGTATGGACCTAGGCCTCCATGCACATATGTAGCAGATGTGCAGTTTGGTCTTCATGTGGGTCCTGAACAACTGCAGCGGGGGCTATCCCAAAAGCTGTTGCCTGTATGTGGGATATGTTCTTCTATCTAGGCTGCCTTGTCTGGCCTCAGTGGAAGAGGAAGCACTTAGCCTCACAGTCTTGACGTGCTAGGGTTGGGGGACAGCCAGGAGCCCCCACCCCCACCCACTCAGAGGAGAATGGAAGGGGGAGAGGGAAGGATTGTGGGGTAGGTGACTGGAACAGGGGCAGTAAGTGGGCTGTAAAGTGAAGAGTTCTAAATAAAAGTTAAAATATACATAAAATTTATTAAGAAGAATTTTGTTCTCTTAGATTTTCTGAGTATGCAATAGGGCACAGTTAGTCCACTCAATTATTAAGTTTCAAATCCTTCTGCAATAACAATGTCATGATGACGGAGACTAAAATTAAAACCCCTAGTCCTCAGCATGTTAGTTACTTTATGAAATTTCTAAAATCGATCCTGGTGTGCCTTTGGTGTATGTGTTATGACTATCAGACATTCTAGTAAGTCCTCACTTTCTCCCCTCTGCCTGTCATTCAGTCTCCAATGTTCAGCACGTTTGAGAGTGCAACCTTTTCTCCAACATCAACCTTCACGTTCAGCTCTAAACCATTCCTAAATTATATGCTTCAACCAGAAGTTTGGTTGTCTGTCACTCCTACACAGATATCTTGGTTTTGGTTTCTCCTGGATGCATTTCTTGTTTCATTTGTGTGCTAATGGAAACATCTTTAAAAGGTCTCCATGATACCTTGAGGAGTCTCTTTAGTTTGCTGTTCTCTTGGATCTAACTCTAGGCAAGCGATCCGGGCCACTTTTACAAACACAGAGCGGGGCGCCCTCCTGACCACCCATTACATGGCAGAGGCCGAGGCTGTGTGTGACCGAGTGGCCATCATGGTGTCTGGGAGGCTGAGGTGAGTACCATTCCTGTCTGCCCATGACCCCAGATTACTTTGTGTGATAGAAGATCACTACCGACTGTGAGAAGCTGGGGAATCTGTGTCACTTTCTGCCTGGCCCTGCCTGTAGCACCCAATGTGTTGACTTGCACTGGTCATAGATAGCTGTCTTTCCTTGCTTGACTACAGCCTCCTTCTGTCTGTCTCAGGTGTATTGGTTCTATCCAACATCTAAAGAGTAAATTTGGCAAAGATTACCTGCTGGAGATGAAGGTGAAGACCCCCATGCAGGTGGAGTTGCTAAACACGAGGTCATGAGGCTCTTCCCCCAGGCTGCTCGGCAGGAAAGGTAATGTGTATGCATTCTTTTAATCTTTATTTTGGTGGGTTTGCTTGTTGGTTTGTTTTTAGATTAATGAGAAATGAAAGTTCTATCTTCTCCTTGTTTTTAACTTTAGTAAATGTGAGTACCTTCATTACTAAGAGAGAACCTCTGTTCCAAGGGCTATTCCTGTTTCCCTAGGAAACAAAAAGGACAAATACATTCCTCACTGGAGGCTTGTGAGGGAATTAGCATTTGTGGGATTCTGAAGTGCATCTGGGACTCTTGCGTGTTTGTGCTTGTATTATCTCAGTGGCCCTTGTCAGAGGGTCGAACCATCCAAAATAAAGGAGATGCCCTGATAGAGCTCAGTGATGGTACTAGACAGCTATCAGAATTCCATGGATGGTGTCTCTTAGCAGTAGTATTAGTCATGGTGCCTGGGGTTTGGGTAGGTTAGGTGATACCACATAACCAGCAGTTTCTGCTTAGCTATTTTCGTCTTCCTAAGATGGAAGTACAGTCTTTTTCCCTCCCTTCTTAAGTCACCATGTTACTGGCTTCCTCCACTGTGTCCCCTCTTCCTCCTCGTAGACTGACTTACTGTTGATCAAAGAGCACTTGGACTACAGTCATCTCCAAGATGTAAGGTGTACATTTATGCAAATAGTCGACAGGATTGTTGTTTGTTTTCAGGAAAGCACTCATCAAGGTTGCAACCTTGAAACCCGGTGTTCAACCTTCTCTTTGCAGGTACTCCTCTCTGATGGTCTATAAGTTGCCTGTTGAAGATGTACGACCTTTATCTGAGGCTTTCTTCAAATTGGAGAGACGTAAGTCCATGTTTAGAAATAATACTCCCCAAACCATAAAAATCTAAACTGGCTTTAAAAAAATCATAGGATGTTCGTGATACGTAATTAATAGATTGTTAAGACATCTAATCTAGTGATTCTCAACAAGCTGATCTGGCATGTCCACCTCAATGCAAAATGCTTTTCAGTGTAATTTCAAAAGTTTTCACAATCCTTAAAAGTTCCAGTATTGTGTAAAAGTCTTTCACATGACTCCAGGCAAATTCTGACTTTTGAGTCCTAGCTAAACAAAAAAGAAAGTTCCATTTTCCAATAAATCACAGCTCAGAGAAAATATTCCTATGTAAAGGGAAGTAAAGAAAAGATAGAAAGCAGAGAGTGCACAAAAGCAAGGCCAAGAGACAAAGTTAATTAGTTCTTGTAGCTCCATGTCAGACATCTAGAACATATTTTGGTATAAGGTGACTGCTTACAGACTTGTGTGTCCTCCTCCCTATGAGCCTACGATCTGAGGCACATTTGACTTTCTTCTTGAGCCTGTTCTACTCAACATCGGCAGCTTTCCTTAGTAGATGTTTTTCATCTCTAGCATCATCAACATCCTAAAGTCTTTACCACAACATGGGCCTCCCACTTCAAAGCTTCATGCATGGTCTTCCCAGGAATCTGACTCTACTACACAATTCCTAACCTCTCAAGCTCTTCTCAGGAACCTTGGCATAAGCCCGGATCGCTCTGTAATATCTGCTTTATGAATGCACCATTAAAACTTGCACCAAGCGGGTGATTCCATGTTCTACTATCAGCTTGAGAACTAGCCAGATGGCCTTTAAACAAAGCTGTAGCAGCATCTGATCGCCTGGGCAGCTGAAACCAGAAAGATCTATCCACCTCTTCACCAGCAGGCTGCTCTTCCTGCTCATGAACTTGCTTTTAAAGTGATCTTGCACGTTTACACCTCGGAGTATTTTATGGAAGAAGTCTGGCCCTCAAGGCAGCTTTCTTATTTTCCCATGATTTTTCTTTAATGGCACTAATGACCCTCACATTTATAGTCACTCTTTCTGCATCTACTTTGTCTACAGTAACTTTAAATGTACCCACTACACACACTTTTTCAAAGATGTTTATTCTGCTTGTTCCTGTCTCTCATTGTAAAATTGGCTAAAAGCAGCAAACAGGAGTTATGCTGTATTCTGAATGCCTCTTTGTCTCAAAAAATTTCTCCACTCAACTAATTAGTCTACTACTTTAGATTTAGCCTCACACAAATGCTCAGGACACAATCTGTGCCAGACATATTTTCCAGAAGACACACAGAAATTTCCAGGCTAACTGCTTATTCGATCTTGTCCCAGCAGACTGCTTTTTCTCGTCTGAGACCTTGTTAGTACAGTGTTTACCAGTTGCATGTCTACTGGCATCAAGGCCTTCTACCAGAAGGTCCCATGAGCTCTGCTTATAGCAGTCTAGGGCTTTTCTAGCTCTCTTCCCCCAACAACCAGTTTCAAAGGTCTGAGAACATGAGGTCATGTTTAAATCACAGAAACGACCCCACTTCTGGTACCTATTTCTGTATTGCCTCCGTGTTGTGATCAAATAGATACCAGAAACAACTTATGGGTGTATAAGTTTCACCTATTGTCTGGTTTCAGATTATTGCAGTCCATCATAGCAGGAAAAGCATGAAGGGATAACTCTGTCTGTGGCAGTTGGGAGCATGTAACTGGGGCTCCTCCCATCATTGTGTCAGACAGAAGCAAAGGAAACAGGCCAGAGCTAAGAGAAAGTACCATCTCCAACAGCTCACCTATAGTACCTACTTCCACTACTCAGGTCTGCTGTCTCTCTCTGTCTCTCTCTCTGTCTCTCTCTCTGTCTCTCTCTCTGTCTCTCTCTCTGTCTCTCTCTCTCTCTCTCTCTGTCTCTCTCTCTCTGAGGACACTTCAGATCCACCCTGATGGCTTCAGAGCCATCTTCATGGCTCTTCTGGTGCTGTGCTTTCAACCTTGCCAACTGTCTTCTGTTGAGAACTCACACATTCCCGCATGTGTCTTCTTGATACGTGGTTAGGGTCATCCTTGTAAGCTTTCCTTTGGTTATCTCACTGGACACTCTCACCCTCTGGTCCATCGTCTTCCTGGATGTCTTGTTTTGGCCTGGTTGCTAGGTTGGCATCCTTCCGATGAGAAGCAGTCCATGGAGCACTCATAAACAGCAAGCATTTGTAGTAGATAAGAATCAACGGGATTGGCGTTCCAGGATGGCTGCTTCCCTGGAATCATGTAGCCTTCCTTTAAAAGCCTTCTGATGTTCACACTTTCATCAATACCCTTTCTCAATGCATATCACTTCTCTTGTACTTAATTTGCTAACATTGAGGTTCTCATTTGGGAGTATTAGTAAACATTTGTCAAATAGCATTTTTTTTCTATCTCGTGATGGGAAGATGATACAAAGTGACAAATACAGACATGCAATTAACATTTGCTCAAGGGTCCTTACACACCATTAATGTTCTCAGCTGCGATACACTTATTGAAGGAACTAGGCTCAGAACTTTTCAAGAACGATGCACATTCCATGAACAGCCATATAGATTAGTTTTTCTGTATCAAAAGATCAAATGTGGTTAATGCAAACTCCAGCACAACCTTAGGGGCTTTCCTCTCTCAGGTGATATTTGCCGCTGGCTGGGAAGGTCCCAAGATTTTATTTAATCGGTCTTGGTACAATTATCCTTCCTTGTCTTATAAGCTGATAGTAAGAGTCCCTTTAAGGTAGAGTGGAAGGGGAAGAGAAAAGCAGTAACCTGGCAGCAAGATTGGATGATCATGGGCACTGTAGTTATCTAATCTGCAGTTACTGCCTAGGAGCATAGTGCATCATCTTGAGACTATGAATAAGCACAATAGTCACCATTGCCATTAGAACCAAAGAGACAGGAAGGCACAGTCTGGAGCAGAATGGTGTTGAATTTTCACCTTTGAGAAATAGCAGCCACTGGTCAAGAGATTCAGTGTCAGGGAAGGAATGGAAGAATAAAAGCCATCTCTCCCTGAGGCCAGACAAGGCAACCCAGCTAGAAGAACATATCCCACATACAGGCAACAGCTTTTGGGGCCCAGAGACTTGAAGTGCCAGGGTAGGGGATACCCAGAGGAGAAAGGGTAGGGGGGAACAATTGTGGGAGGGGGTGACTGGGAGAGGAGCAGTGAGCAGGATGCAAAGTGAATAAGTAAAAAAATTAAATTAAATTTAAAAAGAATAAAAGCCATGACTCCCTTTTCTTTTCCCCCTTGCTGAAGACCCATTGGGACACACTGCTAAGCACTAGCACTAGGCAGAAAGAAGGTCAGATGTAAGAGACACGGGAGAGTTTTCCAGCACAAGTAGAAGCATGTTTTAACTTTATCTAATATTGGTGTTCTGGGATTTCTTATTCTTTTGCATCTTCTAATGCCTTTGCCAAATCTCTCTGGAAACATGTCTATCTTTTGGTATGACTAACTGGTGTATTTGCTTCCTAGTAGTTAACTAAAAAAAAAATAGTTATCATCTTATATTTTTATTATTTGTGTGTCCTTTTGTTCATAAATTGGTAAAATTCCTTGAATAAAAAAAAATATGAGCTCCTAATGGGAATTCATCCTTACACAGTGAAAGAGAACTTTGACTTGGAAGAATACAGCCTCTCACAGTCTACTCTGGAGCAGGTGGGTAAATTTAAGTGATGGTACATAATCCTAAAAGGTAAGCTTAGAGCCAGAAAGAGGAATCAGTGGGTAAAGCTCTTTCTGAACAAGTGTAAGGACTACAGTTTGAATCTCCATATAAAGCCAAGTAGGCACGGCTGACTCCTGTAGCCCTAACGCCATGGAAGCAGCTGGCTAGCTGGACTAGCTAATTGGAGAGCTCTAGCTTCAGTTGAGTGCCCATGCCTCTATAAACAAAGTCCGAAGAGAAATGGAACTCGCACATGTGGACGTGAATACATACATGCAGACGCATGCGAAAGAGAAGATCAATCAAGTGTAGGAACTATGTAACCTTTGCATCATTTGCAGCTATAGGAGGTAGTGTGGTATGCCTCTCATTCTTTCTTTATGAATTCTCTTCCCCAGGTTTTCCTGGAGCTCTCCAAGGAGCAGGAGCTGGATGATTTTGATGAGGAAGCCATTTCCTCAGTGACGTGGAAGCTCCTCCCACAGGAAGAGGTTTAAAGTTCAAAACATTTTCTGTATCTTCATGCTCACGTCCCTTTTAAAGACAGTATTTACAAGTGTCATTGTGCCTTACTTATCTCAAATGTGGCACTAAGTATTTTGAAACATGCCGGATTATTTTTTTGTGTGTGTGTGTGATAGCCACTATGCCAACAGGTTAGAACATGCAGCCAGACTACACTCAATCAAGTCACATGGAATGCAGTGTGGAGTTTTAAACTGCATTGATGATAGTTTTGATGCTTCTGAGCATGCTAGAGAGTTGATGTTCTTCGCCCCAACTTCAAAACATTCACTTTTTTCTTTCCTCTGTGTCTAACTAAGGTATAATGTAAACAATATTGATATTAGGGAGAACAGAATCATTTGATTTCCCAACAGCACAATGTTTTTTTTTGTTTGGTTGGTTGGTTGATTTTTTTGTTTGTTTTTTTGGTAACTCACCCTGACCTGTTCATCATTCTTTGGTTCTTCTTTACTCACAGTTTGCAGATTTGGGGTTACAGAGAAATGTTTTGTCCACTGTGACGACAAAACCAACTTTAAACTGGTGGAGGCAAATACTTGCAACCATTAAACGACTGTGTGCATATTTACATATAAATGTGAAACATTTCTGAAATTTTGATTTGTGAAAATGTGATGCGGCGGGGGGTGGGGGTGGGGCGCTACTCTTAGGTACAAGGACTGGCTTTGTACATCTTTATTTACCAAGTCTGTGAATGCTGCAACTTATCTACTGCAACATCAGGACAATTTACCTGGACTCTTATCTATGAAACTTTCGTTGTTACTACTATTATTGTCACTAAATAACCAAAGATTTACAGGCAGTTGTATGGAAAAAAAATCCCTTGATGCTAGGGTTGTAACTTCGTAGTGTGTGTGAATATCAACTTAAGAGAATTCTCAAGTAGACCTTGAATAAAGTCTCCAAGACTTTAATTTTAAAAAGAGACATTAATGCTCACTCTTCTGCTTTACCTTGCTTTATAAATAACAAGTTAATTGATACAAGCCAATGCATTAAAAGAATTTTATTTGGGGCCAGAAAACTGCCTCAGCAGGTCAAGGCACCTGTTGTCAGGTCTGATGCCCAGAGTTTGATCCTTGGGTGGGACCCAAATTGTGGAAGGAGAGAACCATCCCTCAAGTTGTTCTCTGACCTCCACATACATGGGGTGTCAGGCATGTGTCTACATACCTGCACTCAGAACAAAACAAACAAAACTGAAATAAAAGTTAAATGAGCGTCGTTGGTGTTTTCCTACACAGTCTGTTCTTGTTGATCCTTCTCCATTGCTCCCTCCTCCTCTGTCCCCCCTGTGCCACTCTGGCTGGTCATCTTCTCACCCTCTACCCCTCTTTCATTTTCATGTAGCATGTATCACAAAGTCTTCTTTTATGTTCCCCTCCTAAATAATTTCTCAGCTTGACACAGACTAGAGTTATTCAGAACAAGGGGACCTCAGTTGAGGAACCGTTGGCCCGTCTGTGAGGCATTTTCTTTATCTTTTATTTCTATCTTATGAGTATTTCGATTGCCTATCTGCATATCACACATATACGATGCCCATGGAGACCAGAAGAGGCATTAAATATACAGAATTAAATATCTGGAATTATATACAGAGGTGAGCCTTCATATGCTAGGAACTGAACCCAATTCCTCTGGAAGAGCAGCCAGTGCTCTTAGAACTGAGTTAGCTCTCCAGACTCAGGCATTTTCTTGATAGAAGGGAATCCAGTCTGCTCTCAGTGCTGCCATCTTTAGGCAAGTGAGTCTGGGATGTCCAAGGAAGAGAGCTGAGCAAACCAGGGCAAGCAAGCCAGGAAGCATCATCTCTCGATGATTTCTGCTTCAGTTCCTGCCTTGAGTTCCCGCCTGCTTTGGAGAGCAACTGTAACCTGTAAGCTAAAATAAAAACCCATTCTCCTAAAGTGACTTTTTTGCTCGTGGTGTTTGTTATACTAACAAAGGCAGTTAGAACACCAGTCTCAAGGCTCCTCTTTTCTCTCTCATGGTCCTTTATCTAATTTTATAATCTATACTATGCGTGCATGCACGTGCACTCGAGTATGCGCATGAATTCAGATTCACACAGATCTGAATCTAGGATCTACATATGAGCATGAATAAGACAAATTTGCCCACACCTGGGATAGTTCAAGTAATGCAAGTTGCGTCTCTTTTCCTGCAAATGTCATGTCTTCATTCTACCTTACAACAGAATGAAATCCCGCCACATCTTCCTTACCCATGCATCGTCATTAAAGCACGATGCTAGTTCTGTTTCTTCCATATTGGGAATGTTGCAGCAATAATTATAGATATGCAAATATTTCTGTGGTGAGACTTCCAGTCCTTTGAACACACACTCAGGAGAAGGCACTGTACCTGTTAGTACTAGAGTAAGTGTTTCTTGCAAGAAAGCAAAGACCCAAGCAGTGTAATCATCCTTGGGTTACACAGCTTGCTTTCACCAGGCTGTTAAGACTGTTCATTTGCACTATGAGCATTCTTTTAGTGAAACAATCTAACAAGACTATGTTGATGGGGTAGATCATGGGAGCTAACCACGAAAGGTTTCTAACGTTTAGCACCCTAACACTACTTTCTCCTGTGTTGCGAGTAGCTTTTACTACACCTAAGCTCTGAGAAGGGGCTGAGCTACCAAGACACACACACACACACACACACACACCAGTTTATTTTAAATGCCTTTGCTAACTCAGTGATTGGGCACTGCTAAACTTCTCCTGTCACCCCAGGCGTATCGGATAGAGTGGCCATTGGCTGATTGGCAGCTGCAGCTGCTACTCCTTCTTCCCCAGCTCTCCTCAGTCGGCTAGGTTGCCTGCAGGAACCCGGAAGTCCCACCTATTCCGCTCATCTCATTGGCCACTAGTATCTTTATTGATAGATCAAGAACCAATTGGGGAATAGGACCTTAGCATCAGACTCATCCCCTACACTCATGGTTAAGAAAGATAGCAACACCATGAGAGGTCTCAGACTTATGACTGATAGTTCTATGAAAGAAAACAAAGCAGACCTGAGCCACATAGAATTTCAGAACTATGTTCATCTCAAAAGCACAGTACAGTAATGACAACATCACCAGTCTTTAGATGACTAAGAATTTGCTGCACTATGTGGTCATTTCTGTGAATCAATTGATTGTTTTAGAAAACGGTCATAACAATACTGAAATCCATTCTTATGATTCCCATTTGGGGCATGCAGGTTTCCAAAAGGGTCCTCAACTCCCGGAGCACTTGGTGGCTGTTGGAGGACAGGGTGCCATTTTCTCCAGTGGTATAGCCACTGTAAAGTTGTGCTTGCTCCAGAAAATAACTTTTCCCTACACTTGAGCAAGAATATTTAATTAAACTCAGTGGAGCACACATAAAAAGAAGATATAAAAGCAGGAGAGATGGTTTTTGGAAAGAAGGGTTTTAGTGAGAGAGGGTGAAAATGGAGATAAGAAGGAACTAAGAACTGCAGCACTCTTAAATTCACTATAGACATATATGAAACTGTCAATAAAATAAAAAAGTAAACAAATTAAATAAGCAATTGAATATAAATATATAATATAATTAATAATATATAATATAAAATGTAATTATATAATATATAAAATTATATATCATGCATATAATTATATCACATAATTATACACAATTATATCTGTATATAATTAAATATAAATAAATAAATGTTAAGTGGCCCATGAAGGATGTCTCTTCTTCTGTGGGATGCCATTCCTCCATGGTATCTGTGTTGTTGAAAGACACACTTGGTATCATAAGAAGATCATCTGTGGGGGAACAGATAATCACCTGCTTCAGACTTTCTAAAGACCAGTGGAAAAAGAGGACGTTGCTGAGATTCTGAGCAGGAGAATGATGCTCTCTGCGTGTCTTTGGAAATTATGAGGTGGTGAGAGAAAAAATGTGGACATCCCACAGTGGAGTAGTTGAGAGGAACAATCAAGAAGAAAATTGAACTTCTCCAAAATGCTTTGTGATATCAAGATCATTGAAATTTTAGAAGTGTTTATGATAACAATTACTTAGGATTACATTGACCAGAACAGTAATTCAGGCCAAGGGGTTGCATATCAGATATTTACATTATGATTCATAACAGTAGCAAAATCACAGTTGTGGAAGTAGCAATGAAAATAACTTGATGGTTAGGAGGTCCCCACGACATGAGGAACTGTACTAAAGGGTCACGGCAAGAGGAAGGTTGGGAACCGCTGCTGACTCCTTTAAATTAGGCCAAGTTCTCTGTCAAGCCAATGGCTTCACCTTCTTATCACACAAAAACAAAACAAAACAAACAAAAAATCTCCTAGGTTTCTTAGTATAGGAGTTTGGAGATTTTGCTCTCAGAACACTGGGCAATTTAAAAAAATTACTGTTTTTGAACAAATTGGTGAGTTAGTATTTAAAACTGATCAGTATGAAATAGTATTGTGTAGATGTCTCAATAACAGTTTATTGGGTAGTTCATGGCTCTTTGCATGTTTACAAGACGAGGCCCCACTGGTGTGTTGCATAATAATCTATAAATCATTTCTCTGAGGGAAAAAAGGAAAAACTGAAAGAAAAAAAACCCTCAACAAAACTGGGCTAACTCAGTAAAACCTTCGACAAAGCAAATGGGGCAGGCTTCTGGAAGTGAAGTAAAGACTCTTTTCAAAGATGACAGCAGCAGTTATGGAAGAAAAAGTCGTCTCTTGGAGCGTCCCGACAGGGAAGCTTAAAATCAGAACAAAACTGTAGGCACGAATTCTAACTGAGCAACAAGCCCTCCCCAGAGCTTTCGAGTGTACTTCAACTAGCAATAAAAAAACCATCTCAGAATTCTGAATAGGTAATGACCCCAGAGATTCAACTGCATTTGCTTGTTTTTATGAATTAAAACTTGAAGGGTTGCATTGTGTAATTTTGGAGTCTAGAGGGAATATTGTCTGAAGTCACGAGTAACTCCTGTCGACTTGTATTTTCAAAGTTCACTGACACACAGAAACTAATTTTCATTGTCTTTTCTAACTATGTAAATGAAATAGATTTTTTTTTCTTTTGGTTTTTCGAGACAGGGTTTCTCTGTGTAGCCCTGGCTGTCCTAGAACTCACTCTGTAGACCAGGCTGGCCTCAAACTCAGAAATCTGCCTGCCTCTGCCTCCCGAGTGCTGGTATTAAAGGTGTGCGCCACCACTGCCCAGCGAAATAGAATTTTCTAAATATTAGCTGCACAGTGGCTTATACTTCTTTTCTTACTAAGATCTCTCTATTAAATTGTGACCTGTTTAACTAGGGTTCTTTTATGTTTGCTTTAGTTTTGATTTTCAATCTCCAATGCATAGCTGAATGTTGTTCTGAACCATACTTCCCAAGACCTGTAATGTCAGCAGTCAGCATTTCTTCTAGGCTCTGTCCCACGGCAACAGCTGGGTGTGCCTGACTCACTATGAAAGGGCTGCTTGCCCCCTCCTCGCTCTCTTCTCTTGCTCTCTTCCCCTCTTCTCCCTCTGCCCCTTCTCTCCCTATTCCCCTCCCACATGCTCATGGCCTTCCTCTACTCCTCTCCTCTCCCCTCTCCTCCCCTCCCCTCCCTCCTTCCTTCTTTTTCTCTCTCCCTCCTTTCTCTGTCTCTACTCCCTCAACTCCCCTCTCCATGCCCTAAATAAACTCTATTCTATACTATACTCTTGTGTGACTGGTATCTCAGGGGGATGGGATGACCCAGCACGGCCCCGCAGAGGCACCCCGTGCCATACCATGCATCCACCAAACATTCCCTCCCCCCTCACACACACACACATAAAACACAACACATAATGTTGAGCACATTTTAAAGATGGAGCCTTCCAGCTGATGCTGGTAAGACCAAATACTGACAAAGTGAACAGGATGGAAGATATGATATAGAAAAAAAAAATCAAAATATTGCTTTCTATGTTGTTTGAAACCTAATTAGACTATCTGCCTCGGCATTGTAGAATAAGTCCAGATCTCAGAGCCCTAAGCTCTTTGTGCTTTACCTTTTAAGGGACAATATTTTATTTTATTTTACTTTATTTTATTTTACTTTTGAAATTTGCCAATTTCTCTTGGGGGAAGGCCCAGAAAACTTACAAATTTGGATTCCTTCAGATTTTTCTGACACTATAATTAGTCAAATGAGTAGGGCTGGCAATTCTCTGCTGTGGAAACTGGCTGGAAGTCAATAAGAAAGGGATTTGTTCTAGAGTGGTCGGTCACGTGAGCACAGTGCTCCGCAGGCCAAGAAAATTACAACCACAATCTTCCTCCAAAAGCAGTCAGGCTGACTGGGAATGCTCAAAACAGGCAAACAGAATGAGCCCAACACAGATGTGATAGAGACTGGGGAGAAATCGAACCCGTTTTCTCGGAGTGAGGAAACAGGAGTAAACCAAGTCTCAGGACACTCTCTTCAGACATTTCAAATGTAAGTTTATTTTTGCTTCTGTTTTGTTTGTTTGTATTGTGTTATTATAAGTGAGATTTCATTGACTCAGTGACAACTTTTTGGGGAGAAATTATTATTATTTTTTTTTATGCAGCGAGTTTTAATGTTTCTGTGTTCATTTTCGTGTGGTCTGCAGGAGAAAGAGTGGGTAGTTTTAAAGGCATTGTCATATTTTCTCATTTTAAGTAAAGCTGTGGGAATGTGCCCATAATGTGTTAGTAATCATGAGAAATGTAAGTAGGTCTTCTGGAAGCATTTCCTGTGTGAGTCTGAGTGTGAATCTACTGCTGCAGTCACATGAATTGTATGTATGTATGCAGTGTATGAATTGGACAGTAATTTGCAGGCATTTCCGGTACACTTTCGCTCTAATCCTGAGAATTTTTAGGAAGGCATTTAGAGACATGCTTTTATATCTCAGCTTGTCATCCACAGACTTACAGGTTGTTGTGTTTTTTAATGCAAGATACCTTCCTGCACATTTTCATTTGTTGGATGTGATGTACTGCATCTTATTGATGCATGTGCCACTTCACTACAATGGTATTACTTCAAATGTCATATCCTTTGCTGTTTGCAGTAAACAGGCTTTTGGTGATTGGCATAGAATCAATAACATTTGCTCACGCTGAAGCAAAGCCTTCATTTTTATTTGTACATGAGCTAGCAAGTAGCTAGGAACCAGAGAAGGAAGGAAAAGCAAGCAAGAGTGACTATTTATGCCACATGACAGATTTATAGCGAAACTCTGAGATTCTCTGTTCGGGCTGCAATGGGCTGTGGCTGCTCCCTTGGCTGGTTCAAGCTGTCCCATCTCTCTAAGAATGTTGCCAGAAACAATTCTTGGGGCTCCTGGACACCCTGACTTAAAATATTTATTTATTTATTTATTTATTTATTTATTCATTCATTCATTTATTTATTTATTTGCTAGTACTACATTCCTCTCTCCATTTGTCAGTCCACAGGCTTTCTAATATCTTCTCTCCATCCTTTTGTACCAAGACTTGCCTCGAAGCCTTACTTTATCCCCTTGTGTTGTTTTCTACTGTGATCATGCCCAGTGGGACTGTCCCCTGGACTCTTAGCCCGAATTTTTATCCTGGGAAACAGGCAGCTCTCTGTTTGAACCTTTGTCAGGAATGGGATGACAGCATCACTGAGGGAAACTTCTATTCTCTATCTATACGGCAATATCCCATCACAACCTTGTGGACCAGTTTTAGGCAGCATGTTGGTAAAAAGGTTGTTTCTACCAATTATTTGGACCTGAGAGCCAGATGACACAGACCTGCAAAGAACACCACAGTGGACTCAAAGGCCCTGGCAGGCCTCCCAGAAAAGTGATTTCTTGCTAAAGTAACTTGATTATGTAATTCAGACTAAGCACGCCCTTCCCTCACACAATTTAAAGTCTTAATGAACTTAATGAAGAGTTACTGTTTTGCTTCCTTTTGTGTGCAGCTTCCAGAATGGCTGGAAAAACTGGAATTGTGAGTGATTTCTTGGTTGGGGTATGGGAAGATGTTATATTCAACTATGCTCTGAAACTTCTTTCTGGGGAATGTTCTGCTAGAGCAAACTTTCTCTATGAATTCTCACATTGTGACAGTTAATTTCATATGTCTGCTTGGCTGAACTATGGGACTGTTCAGCTGTTTGAGCAAATGCTCTTTTAGATGTTGCTGTAAAAGTGGTTTTAAATGCAATTAACGTTTAAACCAGAGGATTTTAAGATTTTTTTAAAATTAATTTTTGAGGTGGGTTGAGGTTATTGAAAGGGAGGCTCATGTGTATCAGGGCACGTGGTGGAGGTCAGAGACAACTTGTGAGAAGCAGCTCTTTCCTTCCAACATGTGAGTCCCAAGAATCATACCAGGGTCGTTAGGCTTGGTAGTAAGCACCCTCAGTGTTGAGGCATCTTGTGGATTCATCAGTATAGTATACATCAGTAAGATAATCCTTCATTAATATGAGTGAGCTTCACACAAAGGCCTTGCAAATGCAGTCTGAGCTTCACCAAAAGATATGAAATTCACTTCAGCTTCAAAATGCAGACGCTCCAACAGGACTTCCAGCTTTGCTCTTTCAGTCTGTATGCAAGGCTGCGATAACACATATGCACATTGGCGTCCCACTTGCCTGCCCTACCGGTCCTGAAATCAGCAGACCACACAACACAGTCCAGGAACCAGTTCCTGAAAGTACCTGGACTATTGTTTTCTGTCTGCACACGTGTCTCCCTCTCTCACATTTTTAAAAAAAATAAAAATCTCTAGGTTGCCAGATGTTGATACAGTTGTGGTCTCTTCTGTGTATGTGTGTGTGTGTGTGTGTGTGTATCTAAAGAGCCTGGATGAACGCGTTAGTCAAATTCCGAAAGTCTCCTTCCCCATAGATTCAATGAACACTTTTGCTACAAATGAAAAACACTGAGGCTGATTTGCAGTTTCTATTGAGGAGGGGCTGCTCTGCTCCTGCACTCTCCTTCCTGACTGCTCATGCACAGGGCAAAGACTTCCAGGGCTAGCCTCCATGTCTGTGTCCCTATAATGCCATATCCCTCACCAAAACCATCTATCCATCCAAACTCCATAGTATCCATGCACATCGCGTGTGCTCACGCACGCGCGCAAACACACACACACACACACACACACACACACACACACACACACACACTATATACTTGCTATTCTTGGTCATTGCTCTCCCAAGGGCAGGATGACTAGACCTGCCAAATACTGCACCTACACTGAGGAGCTCTTCCATCCAAATCCCTGTGGTGCCTTTCAGTAGGCTCTCACTCAGCTTCAGCTGGCTGCCAGCGTTAGAAAGAGCCTCACCCTCCCAAGTCAGTCCTCAGCAGAATCTCTCAAGCTATTCTTTGGGGGAAGAATGTTTTATTTCCTCTCTGAAGACTACTACTTAAAAAGAAAATCCAATGTGTAGAGTTACGCTACCAAAAATGTTAAACATTGCTACAGAAACTTCTCAGATTGTTCGCTTCTTTATTGACTGAGAACCAGGTATTTACTTGGATAATGGTACCCTCCTCAGATGCCTACTATGAAATTAGTGGGCATTGTGCCTACCATAATCAGCATCTTTTATCAGAGAAGAGTATACAGACAGTTATGGTTTCTCCTCAAGCTCATCCTCCATGGTGCCTGCGCCCTCTACCTTGCTATTAGTATGACTCTTAAAACACCAAGCTTCATTTATCCCCATTCCCAGATTCTCCCACCCAATCAAACACACTTTGACATAGTATGCCTACCCCATTATAATGACAGCTACTTCCTTTATAATCCGTCTCAAGTTTTATTCGCCCAGATGATCAACAACAGGACGTTGAAAAAGTTAGGTCAAAGCTTAGGAGCTTTAAACCCAGCTAACACCTACTTGAATCTGAGCCTCAAGGCTGACTTTACCACTGCCTCAAGCAAACATAACAGGGCTTTCCCACGGCAATCTTGAAATGAATTAATATATCTATTCAGTTCATAATATGTACAATAACATGTCTACTTTCATGTCTTATGAAGACAGGATCAAATTTCCTTGCCACAATCAAAAGGACTAAGAAGACTGAGGTCCTCACCCAGTACTTTCAATTCTTGTAGACATATTGTCCCACACTTGTCCATGGCACCATTACAGTTCATGACCCTGTTGTCCTTACCACGTGAGATTCAAAATCCTGGTATGTTTCCTATTTCAGCAATTTAATGTTTTCACAGATTAAGTTTTCCTCCCAGGAAAAGTGAAATATGGTGGTCTCTTCTTCTCACATTGAATTAATATACCCATTATATTGTACAAGAGATGTTGATTTATAAATTATATGTAAAGGACATCATCCAGCTCCCCCCCTCCGTCTCCCACCTCTCTCTTGTATTTAAATGGCTATGTGTTTTACAAATTAGAATGTTAATGTATTTATGATGTTTGTCATTTAAGGAAACACACTGTCAAAGGAGTCTGGGGGTGAGAAAAGGAGATGGGAAGGAAATAGAAGAGCTACCCAGTTGATAAGTTAAGAATTCCAGAAGCCAAGCCTTTCTTCTGGAATAAAGGGCAACCAGACTCTGACATCTGCAGAAAATTTCCTCTTAAGATATTAGTATTTGTTGACTCTTTTCCTTTTTTCTTATTAAACAGACCAAGATGGTTAAGAGAGAGATAAGTGTGTGCCAACAAACATGGGCCTTATTGTGCAAGAATCTTCTCAGAAAGAAGAGACTGAAAAGAGATACTTTTTTGGTATGACTCAGGATCTACCCTGCTTCCTGTGTGTGATGGTGCAGTATGTTTCTCATGTGCAAGGACTGGAGACATCCCTGGGAAAGAAATCATGCCTCCACTCAGAAGGAGGAGGCCATTCATTAGGGGCAGTATAACAGAAGAGGGGGCCAAAATGAGAATACAATAAATGACTTAAAACTTTACAAAGCCATTTCAAACTGTTTTTCTCACTAAGATTAAGATAGTAGCAGGTCAAAGAAACAAAGAGTGTGCTAATGGGCGCATATACCAATGGCAGAGCTAATGGCTTTACTTTTGGGTCTCTCTCTCTCTCTCTCTCTCTCTCTCTCTCTCTCTCTCTTGCTTTAAGAGTTATTTATTTATTTTATGTATGAATGCTCTACCTGTATGTACACCTGCATGGCAATAAAGGGCATCCGATCCCATTACAGATGGTTGTGAGCCACCATGTGGTTGCTGGGCATTGAACTCAGGACCTCTGGAAGAACAGTTACTGCTCTTAACTGCTGAGCCATCTCTCCAGCTCCCAGATCTTTCTCCTTTAAAAAGGCATTTGGTTTCTTAAAGACTTTATGAAATCAGCATAATTGTGAAGAAAAAATTTTCCATTGAAGTATCAGATAGTGTAGCCCGGTTGCATTTGCTAACTAAATTGTAAGATTATACTAAGGACATATTCGGTGAAATTTTAAAAAGCCAAGTATTGGGAAAAAAAAGAGATCAGGGTTGGTCAGGTGACTCAGAGGGTAAAAGCCCTTACATCTATGCCTAAGGACCTGAATGTGACCCTAAGCTCACAGACTGGGAAGAGAGGGCTGACTCCTATGGGTTGTTACTGACCTCTGCATGTGTACTGTGGTGCTTGTGCATACAAGTACATGTGCATGTGTGTGTGCCTGTGGCACATGTGTGTACTTGCACAGGTATATATAGATATATAGATATAGATATACACACGCACACTCATACATTCTCACATATACACATTCTAGAAATTAAAACCCTTTAAAGTGATTTGCTGTTTGCAGCTCACAGGATCCTTGAGAAATTCCTATCACGCTATCAAGTCAGTGTAGTATCTGAGGTCCCTACTTCTTTGTTGAATTTTCTATCCTGCAGTTAAAAATACGACCAAAATAGTAATTATTATTAAATGATCAACACCAAGATAATAATAATTATTAACGTGTCACTGTCTTGGAACTATCTTCACCCACTGATTCTTGCAGTAAACTCAAACTGAGAAGGAAGGAGTCTGAGCCCATCCACAGCCTACTACTGCATTTTAAAATTCAATCTATCTTCTCACACTAGAGCAGTAAATTTCACTTCCAAAATTCCCTAGAGGAGGCTAGGTGTTGTGGCCATATCTGTACCCTTTGGAGGCTGAGCCACAAGGATCACAACTTCAAAGTCAGCTTAGGGTAGATAGCAAGGTATTTTTTGTTTTTTAAAGTAAGTCTTAAGAATGATAGGGAATGCTTAACTTTTGTAGATGGAATAGTTCCAAAAATATATCCTGGGAGACAGGGAAATTTGAAAATTCATCAACAAATATTGTAGCTATATGGCAAAACTGATTGTGTTTGATTTATTAGAAATTACAGTTGTCTGTTTCTTTTATCTGGCTTTGTAGGAATTCCTGTACACAGTACTTATACTACTTAGTTTATCTTTATTTTTTGAATTGCATAAAGTTTATGATTTTTCATCACTGCCTGATGTGGACCTGGGACGCATTGATTCATTTAATGACTCTACCTTTACAATTGCGTACACACCCATCACCCCAACAACTCAGAGGATAATGAATAGAGTCTCTTTGGTCTCTTACATGACAGGTGAGTTTTCTGCTAAACCAGAAGGAATCTCTCATCTTAGTTCATTTGGTTACACATGTACACTGGTTAAGATACAGCTTACTTGATAATCTCTCTCTCTCTCTCTCTCTCTCTCTCTCTTTCTCTCTCTGTGTGTGTGTGTGTGTGTGTGTGTGTGTGTGTGTGTGTGTATTCCATGTACAATAGCATTCAGGTGTAGAAGCCAGTAGAGGCCCAAATAGGATGTGGGCTGTCTTCCTTTATCATTCCCATCTTACTGCCTGAGACAGTCTCTCACTGAACTGGAAGACCATTGTGTAGGCTTGGTTAGGATGACTGGCTAGACAGCTCTCTGAATTCCTCTGTCTATGTCTTCCAATTGCTGAGCCATATCTAGCCATATCTAGTTTTTTTATATAGTTCCTGGGAAATTGGAACTGGGGCCCTCATGTTTGCAGGACAAATACTCTTAACCATTGACACCTCACTTAATCAATTATTTTTTAAAAACAGACTTACTTTTATTTAATGTATGGCATTTTGTCTGCATGTATATTTGTGCATCACATGCTTAAAACACCTTTGGAGGCCAGGAGAAATCATCAGACCCTCTGAATTGAAGTTACAGATGATTGTGAGCTGCCATGTGGGTGCTGGGAACTGAACCTGGGTCCTCTGCAAGAGCAGCCAGTACTCTAACCAATGAGACATCTCTCCAGCCTCGGCTGATAAATCTTAATTATCAAAATTACCTAATAGTATAGCACATCAGCATGATTTCCCTTGATCACATCAGGGTCCAAGAATAATTAGCATTGCCTTTTTTTAAAATTTAAAACTCAATCACTGACCCTTTAACACACACACACACACACACACACACACACACATTTCTTTATTGCATGAAAATAAAGTCCGAGACAGGTATCACTGTGTAGCCCAGGCTGGCCTGAATCTCATAATCCTGTGTCAGCTTCCCAAGTACTGGGATAACCTTGTGTTACCATATGCAACTTCAGCATTTGATTTAAAAATTCTTTTAAAATGAGTTCTTTGTTTCAATATTTGCTTTCTATGTTAGATTATTTACACGGAAAGAGCATTAGGATTGTCAAAAGAACTTGGTCACCGTTTTTCTCTTCATAATGGTAGAGTAGAAAGAGAGGTGGGGGTGGGGAGCTTTGGGGATGGAATGGCTTTGCTGTCTTATGTGTAGTACTTGAGGTGTTTCCTAAAGTGCCTCTGGGCCCTCTTTCACCTCATTTATAGGATCAGGTCAATAGAATGTAATGTATGTTGAGTCTGTCACTTGTAAGTGAATGTTAATGCATATGGTTTTAAGTAAAATGACAACTCATTACCTGTTTGCCTTGTTCTGAGTTTGTTCAGTAGAGTCTCTAGAATTAATCTCAAAAAGGTTATGGGCACAGGTAGAAATGGAGTTTATCTTTCTTATTAGATCCAGGTCAGATTCTGAGCCACCCCAAGAATGCATCCAAATCATGTCAACCCAAAAGAGCAAGCAGAGTGGTTTCTGCAACTGAACTTCAGAATGTTTCTTAGAAGCAGAAGACAAGTTAAAACCAGAGAGTGGAAAACAACAGATTTTTTTCTTTTTCTTTTCATTTCTCTTAAACACAAATTCAAATCCTTCAGTGTTTTTTAATATGAAGCAAGGAAAAAAATACCAAAGATTCTCAGCTATAGTGATGGCCCCATGATGTCAGTTGAGTCTGAAGGTTCTATGGTATCTCAGAAAGACCTTGTCATTAATTGGCAGTATTCACACTGTCCATCAAAGACACTACTGTAAGATGGTTGACCTGTGGACTGGACCCAGTCACTGGAAATCTACAAAATCTTTCTTCCCTTTCTTAGTCATAGTTTATCCTTAGGTTTGCTCTGGCTTGGGTAATCACAACTTTTCTATTGGGACTCTGGCCTCAGAAGCAGATTCAATATCTAAGTGTCTGCCCTCACCACAGTGTGTGTTTTGGCAAACCACCTCTACTGGGAGTCTCTGTGACCATAGTCCCCAGATATGCTGAGGTTTTCCTTCCTATTTCTGCCTCCCTGCCCACCACGGGCCACAGAGATACAAAACATCCCAAACCTGTTTCCCCTGGCACTGCACTAACCATCTTACTGATATTGACTCTGATCCCGCGTGTATGCACTGGGTATCGTACCCCTCCGTACTGAATCTGCTTCTGATTTAAGATCGTACCCTGATCTAACCTGCCACCCAAGGCCCACATCTGCCCATTTCTTCTACAATATACAGTCTGACTCTTTGTTTCACAGATGTTCTCTGTGGAGTGAATATAATGGAGTTTTAGGGAAAACGAATCTGAGTAATGTCTTCAACTAAGGAAAAAGCAATGTCTAATTAAGCTACATATACACTCATGGTTTTGTATTTTAAATTTTGAACCCTTCTTTTCCTCTACCATAGTAAATAGTCTAATCAGAATGGTGGGTTATTTCGTATCATGGGGATTTGTTACTAGAGTATATGAAAGAGAAGAGCTAGTTACATATAGTCCTCTGATTTTATCCACAACATTGGTAATGTATTTCGGATATTTTTAGTATGAGTGATTTATCCAAAGTCATTATACAATTTGGGATCATTTCCATTACAAATTTTATCTGGGAGGGAATGGAATGTAAGGTTTCTGTTTCCCGTAGCTTTGCTACCCCACCTAAGCTCCAGGAACAGGCTGGGCTACCAGCCCCCACCCAGCTTCCTTTGAATCCACAGATAAAAGACACACAAACAGTTGTTAAATTTCAACTTGCCTTTTGACACAATTGCTGGGTACTTCTTCTCTCCCACCTAGAAAAGCTTACTCTTATCAACATTCTTAGCTCCACATCTCCCTCCTTTCCTAAACTTTAGTTGCTCAGTAATTTACCTGACCTGTAGGAGCGGCCTATGTGGTCACTCCATTTGCAGATCTCATACGGCTGCTCAGTTTTCTCCATCAGAAGCATGGCAAACTCTCCACTCTTCCCTTGAGTCTTTCTGCTTCCTCCGGGGACCCAGAAGTCCCGCCCACCTCTTCCTTCTGCCTAGTAATTGGCCCATGGCTTCTTTACTGACAGATCAAGAACCAATTGGGGAACAGGGCAGAATCAGAACCACTCCCTATAAGGCTCTATGATGGTTTGAAAGAGAAATGGACCCTTAAGCGCATTCATTTGAAGTGTGTTCCTGGTGGTGCTGTCTGAGGAGGGTTAGGAGCTATGGCCTTGCTGAAGGAAGTATGTCACTGGGGGTAGGCTTTGAGAGTATAAAGCCTTACCCTACTTGCAGACCACTTTCTCTGCATTATGCTTGCATTTGAAGATAGGAGCTCCCTCCTCCTACCACCATGTCTGTGGCTTGCTGCCATGGCTCTGCTCTGCCACAGTAGACTCTTCACTCTGGAACCATAGGCTAAAATCAGCTCTCTCTTCCTTAAGTTGACTTTGCTCATGATGTTTTAATTACAGCAACAGAAAAATAGCTAAACCGACCTCTCATAGGAATTGTTTTTATAAATTCACTTATAGTAGTAATTTTTTTCTTTTGAATGCTAGGAAGAAAAATATTGGCTTTTCCAAGCGAAAAAAATATGACAGAACTCATTTCAAAACATTATGATGATGTAGTGAGGGTCATATTCACCAATACTTACTCCTACCATTTGAAGTTCATGAAAGGAGCAAGGATCCCAAACATAAAAGAATATCAGGACCACACAGGTAACTATGCAGCTCCCACATTGCATGGCTTTCCATTTCTCTAAAAGAAATGTAGGGATATGTCCTGGCTAGCTTTGTTTTTAATTGGACAACGTAGGAAAAGGGGACTTTGACTCAAGAATTTCTTCCCTTACATTGGCCTGTGGGCATATCTGTATCACATTTTCTTAATTGCTAATCAATGTAGGATGTCTAGCACACTGTGGGTAGTACTATCCCTAGGGAGATAATCCTAGGTTGTAAAGTAAATGTAACTGAATAAGCAACAGAGAGCAAGCCAGTAAGCAGCATTCCTCTATGGTCTCTGCTTTATGTTCCTCCCTTGGCTTCTCTTAATGTTGCACTATAACCTTTAAGCTAAAATAAACCCTTTCATTCCCAAGTTACTTTTGGTCATGGGGCTTTATCACAGCAACAGAAAGTAAACTTGCATAGTATATTAATTAACACAAAACAATAAGATTCAATAACAGAGACAGGGAGCTGAGGAGATAACTCAGTTAGAAATACTTGCTGTGCAAGCAGCCAAGTGGTAGTGTGATGCCTAGAACACATGGTGCATGCTTGCAATGGCAGTGCTGGAGAAACAGAGATGTGGTTCCCTGGATAGCCAAGCTAGCCTAATTAGTTAAATCCCAGGTCCTAGTGAGAGACCTCATCTCACAAGACAAGGTGGATGGCTCTTGAGAAACAATACTCAGGGTTGACATCTGACCTTCACCCATGTGGGCACACAAAAGCATACACATTAACTCATACTTCCTATCCCCATCATAACAAAGGTAAAATTGACTTCTAGAGATAAGTAAAATTAGACAAACAAGAAATTACACACACATGCATACATATGCCTGTGCATGCAATGTACACACGTGCGTGCGCGCACGCACACACACACACACACACACACACACACTCATTCTAAACTAAATACATGTGAAAGAGAAAATCACAGCAGCCAATAGTGAAGGTGATTGCTAAAATCAATGTGTCCTCTTCAGGTTTCCTGATGACTTCTGAGTTTAACAACTTTGCCAACAGGAAACTTGAGCTTCCATAACAGATAACTCACATGGTCTTGTGCTTGCACTAGTTGGGGCTGTATTATCAGGCTGGAACTTTTAACAAGATATACCCATGGCCAGATATGATAGGTTAGACCTGAGACAAGAGGATGGTTGCAAGTTCAAGGCCAGCATGGACTACCTACTGAGTTTCAGGCCAGCTTAGGATACAGAATAAGGCACTTTCTTTGAAAATAAAACTAAAACATAAAAAGAACAGCAAAAGATTTGCCTGTCATTAATGGCAAGAGTGGAGGAGGAGTATTGTTTAGAAATACAAACATTGTTTTAAAAATCCACAAGTGGCCATAAAGAATAGGAAGGTGTTTGTCCTGGGGTGGTGAGAGATTTAATCGGTAGAGTAAGATCACAGAAGAAACAGGGAATTTAAGCCTTCTAGACTTCACTTCTTAAGGCACACAGGGCCATGTACAGATGTTACTTCTGCTTGCCATTATGCCATTTTTAAGTCTACATGGCCCTTCATCAGTTAAAGATTTTTTAAGTCAACATAGCACAGAACAAACTTCCTCATTTAATGTTGGGTTATCTTTAGTGAGCTGTAGTTGAAATTTCAATGGAGGAATACATTTGACTTTTCATTTTTCAAAGTAACTTTTCTTCAAATGTCTACCTAATTATTATCTTATTACAAATTCCATTTGCTCTTGATTTTGCTGTATCTCATCTCATTAGAAAAATACTTGACTAGAGTGGGGTCTTTGACTTATTTTAGACCATGTTACTACCTTTGGATAATCTCCAAAGTTATTTTAAACACTAGTTCAAAGATTGGGAGTATAGCTCACTGCTATGATGCTTGCCCAGGAAGTATAAGGTTATAAGTTTAATTCCCCTGTGCCAGATGACAACAACAACAACAACTACAACAACAACAATAATAATTACAAAAGGAGAAATAAAAACTCAAAAATATGAATAGAGAAACAGAAGAAAATATGACAAAGCAGTGACTCTTAGAAAATGTAGAGACAAGAACACCTTCTGGGGCCTTGGGCCTGCTACCTTCACTTCAATAATTATTAATAATTGTAAATTTGAGATTTTATGGATTTCAAGTGTGTTTTCGGTGCCCGAGGATAGTGTAGAATTCAGTTGCCATAATTAGTGTCACATCCCATGCTCATATTTTTTCTTTGTTCTCACAGCTCATTGTTTTTCATATGGAGATACCATTTCTTGTGACGTTTCAGGCTTCTGGACATATGGGTTTGTGGCTCTTCAAGCTGCCATTAACGCTGCCATCATAGAAGTGAGTGCAAATGACTGATGAAAATCACTCCACTCAGTTTTGTGAACATGTCAGTAGACAGCTATGTTCTTTCATTTTCTCACTATCATTTACTTTTTCACAACGATTTATTTTATTTTTATTTTTATTTTTTATTGTAAACTTTTAAATTTTTTTATTTATGGATATTTACTTTATTTACATTTCAAGTGTTTTCCCATTTGGAAACCCCCTATCCCATCCCTTCTTCCCCTACCTCTATGAGGGTGCTCTGCCAACCCCCCCCTCCCATCTTCCCTCCCTAGCATTCTCCTACACTGGGGCATCATAACGGTTTATTATTCACCTACTCAGATTTCTCCAGTAAAGTTCACCAAAGTTGCTGCATTACCAGTTATAGTAGAACAACAGCGAGATGGACAGAACAAGACATTTTTTCTTTAGGGAATCAGTCCTCTTAGAAAGCCAGACCTGTAATCACATAATTATTAGAACAGGAAACGCGTGTCATCATGGCATGATAAACAGTGCTTGTGTCTGAAAAGGAACACAGGATTCTCAGCTGGAAGGATTCCTATTAAAGAGATCCTTATCACTGAATGATTGTGTGAGAAGTGTGTCTACCTTATATAATAGAAAAAGATGTTCCAAGAGAAGTGAACAGGAAATGATAAACATGAAGCTGATAAAACTTGGGGTAATGTGGGCAGGCCAGGATGAGAGATTTGACTCTAGGACCTAAGTAACCGAGGTACAGAACATGTGAGAAGAAACTCAGTCTAACGTCCGATCCAGACAATTCAGTTATATCTTCAAGGGAAACAGGATGCTTCACCTAGGTACCATTGCTGTTCGTGTTTTCTTCACTGATATCTTTGTTTAGGTCACAACAAATCACTCGGTGATGGAAGAGATGATGTCACTTACCGGAAAATACATCAAGATAGATCCTTTCGTTGGGCAAGAGGGCACAGTGACGGACTACTTCCTTCTTTTCTGCATCATCTGCTTCTCCCCACTTACCTACTATATCTCAGCAGGTGTTACAAGGGAAAGGAAAAAGATGAAGGGTTTGATGACTGTGATGGGTCTTCGGGATTCAGCATTCTGGTGAGTGAGTGGAGGGGCGCAGAAACAGTGAGCTTCCAGGGATAGAGCACCAGTGGGAAGCAGGAATGTAGCTCAGCTGACAGAGCGCTTGACTTGCATGCATGAAGACTTGACTTTGAACCTTAACATGCTATAAACTGGACATGGTGGCACACACCTACAATCTCAGCTCTTGGAGGGTAGAGGAAGAATAAGCAGAAGTTCAAGGTCATCAATGCCCATGTACAGAGTTCAAGGTCAACCTCCTCAGGTGCACGGCACTGTCTCAAACAAAGCCTCTGTCGTTATTAGAACATTCTCGCATTTGTTTTTCTGAATTACACGGGATCTCCCTGGTGTAATGCTTGACAGAAAAAGCCTGGACTTGATCCCACTTAACTCTGAGATGAAGAATGAGTTACAGATTTGCCATCGAGTGATATTTCAGATGTTGCCCAACCAATGTCTATTGCTCGCAACCTCCCGAATGCTGTGAGCCTTCATGTTATGGTGAACTTCCAACCATAAAATTATTTTCATTGCTAATTCATATTCCATTGTGACTACTGCTATGGATCATAATGTAAATATTTTTGGAGATGGGGTTTTACCAGAGGGGTCACGACCCACAGGTTGAGAACCACTGCAGCGGTTTTTGTTGTTGGAGAAAACAAGCAATTTACTTGATCACTTAAATGTGATATAATGCTGAAAGCATTATTGAAAACTCCAATGCGGAGCTGAATATGTTAAATGCTATGCTCCCCAAGGAGTAGCTTTATCCAAGAGAAACAAAAGAACAAGAAAATAAAATAAGCACTTATTTATGCCTCATTTGCCCCTCACTAGTTGTGTTATCACAAGGAAATGGCACACATCAGGGAGCCTCAGTCTCTGCCTCTGCAAAAGTGTGTGTGTGGGGGGGTGGGTGATAATATCCAATTATACCATCCTTGCATGGTTGTTGGGATGATTAACTATGCTCACTCTTTTTAAAAGACATTTTCTTATTTTATGTGTATAAGTGTTTTGCCTACATGCATGTCTGTACATCACATGTGTGTCTGATGCCCACAAAGGCCAGACGACATATTATACATACATGTGAGTTGCCACGTGGATGCTGGGAATCAAACCTGCATCCTCAACAAGATAGTCAGTGCTCTTACCCACTGAGTCACATTTATGGCCCCTAAGTGCATTCTTGTAAAACCCTAACCTAAACTTTGAAAAGTATTTGGTGATCAGTAGATACTAAATATTAACGTGTGTTTGAAAAGTTAGGGTTATGATCTGTGTATGAAATAGCATAAACTTCAAGTTGAAAGACCAGGTTTCTTCTCTTCAATTACCATAATGTGACTTGGTTTTGCTTGGTCATGGGATATGTAAGAATCATGCCATGGTAAAAGCATTATTTAATCCATAGGGTTTTTTTTTTTTTGTTTTTTTTTAATATATAATAGGATAGATAACAGAGTGTTCTATTTAATTGACAAAAGTGATGGGCTGGATGTTAGGTGTATCTTATACTTTACTTGATTAATTACAAAATGGTAATAGTTGTGTTCAATTTATATTTGATAGGAAGGAGACTTTTAACTGGACTAAAAGGGGGGAATGTGTCTTGTTGTCCATATGCTGGTGAGGGCAGGCACAAGATAAGGCTAGAGCCTGTGATTGGACAGTGGATAAAGAAGGCAGGCTGAGAGTTTTAGAGACAGGAGAGATAGGGAGGCACAAAGAGAAGGAAGGAAGATGGAGGAAGAGAAAGACGAACCAGATTCTTGTGGTTTTAAATAGCCGTAAGTAGCTATGAATATTGTATAAAGGATGGATTATTACAGGGCAATTAGTCTAATCTAGGAGAATAGTTTATATCAATATCTATTGGCTCTAAGTTAAACTGTGTTGGTCTTTTGTGGGTTGAGAATTTATTGATATAAATCTGACTGATAAATTAAAAAAATTAGTCTTTATTTCTTGAGCAGAAAGTAGAGATGGCTCACTCAAATCCTACAGACATGAATTTTGCATATTTATCATAATTAATAAACTAGTGTAGTTTTTAGTGACTAAAGAGCAGATTTAAACTAGGGCTCACTATGTGTGTTGCACAGTGAAATGACTGTCAACAAATGCATGCTGCCTTACAGCTACAGTCTCAGTAGCATGGACTGCAGTTTTGCTCTCCCAAAACTGTTCACTGTCCATTTATTCAACCTTTAGTCCCTGAACTCCTGGAAATCACTGGCTATTTTAATCTCTATAAGCTCACTTATTTTCAAGATGGGATTTATGTAAAATTTTGTGAGAATGGTCAGGAAAATGGTAGGTAGTTGAGATGAAGCTATAACTTAAGATTTATATTCTTGACTTGACAAGACTACTTTATGTTGCATGTGTAGGAAATGCATGCGTAATCATAAACATTTGTCTTATTCTCAAGCTCCTACAAATTAATATCCATTCATCTGTGAGATCAGTGGAAATGAATGAGTCAGCTCTTTTCTGGTAGGGTTCTGTTTTGTAAGTTGGGTCAGTAAATGATACTGTAGAGAAAGTAGGAAATGCTATAAGAATTAGCTATCAGTAAAAATACAATGTGTTATTATGACTTGTAGTTATGCTACAATAAAATATTCATACAGGATTGCTTTTTACTGGTCATTAAACTTTATGTATCAGTATGTGTGTGTTCTTATATGTGCATGTGTGGTAGCCAGAAATCAACTCTAGTGTCACATCTCTGTACATCTTATTTCTTCAGAGTCTTTCTTTGGCCTGAAATTCAAGGATTAGATTCCACTGACTTAACTAGAGATATCTTGTTATCTACTGGTCCAGGAAATCTATCTGTTTCCCTTTACCTGGTTCTGGGATTAGAAGCGTTCACCACTGTGCACAGTTTTTGTTTGTTTGTTTGGTTGGTTGGTTGGTTGGTTGATTGGTTGGTTTTCATAGGTTCTGGGAATCGAACTCCAGTCTTCATGCTTGCATGCCAAACACTTTATCTATCAAGCTAGCTCCCTACATCTCTTTATCAACATTTTTAAGACTTATAGTGTTAAGACTATAAGGATTTCAAGGCTTTAACTTGTCAGATAGTATTAATGAGGAAAAAGAAAATGGGCAAAGGAAAGCAAGTATATGTTTTGTAATAACAATATGAACCCCCGAATCATCCTGTCTTAAGTAAAATATGGCTGATGTTAAAAGTATAGACCATTTGACACACCTATAAGGAGAAAGAAAAACTTTATTATAAGCACAGTATAGGAAAGAGGGAGGTATAGAATTGGGCACTCTTACTTCCTTATAAAGTCAGGAAAGAAGAAGTTAGACCAGAGAAATTGCCCAGGACAAAGATGTTCTAACTTACTTCTCAGCAATAGAAACTCACCCAGAAACACGTGCGTCCATGCTTGATGGAAAAAGACTGTCAATGTGCATGAGATTTGTCTTGAATCTTTGTATTGATTCTAAGTATAAGATTATTTACAACCCTAAATCACTACATTCTGTTTATATATTGCAGAAGATACTGTGAATTGAGGTGGGAGGGTGAGTGTGTGACTGATAGAAGGGTTACTTGAGTACCCAGAATAGTACCTCCTTTTTTTGTCTAACCATGAATACTAATAGAATTCTGTTTTTGTATCAGGCTGTCCTGGGGTTTGCTCTATGGTGTCATTATCTTCGTTGTGACTCTTCTCTTGACATTTATTGTAAAACTGGTCCAATTTGTCTTTTTGACTGGGTTTATGGTGATCTTCAGTCTCTTTTTCTTCTATGGCTTATCTCTGGTGAGTTAATGAATATAAACTCCATTTGGTTTTAAGTCTAAGAAACAAAGTTGGTACCAGTCAGGTGATTTCTGTATATACCTGTTTTGTATTTGCATAAGACAATCTGTAGTTACATAGTATTTAGCTATAGTTCTTTGTAGTTCTAACTTTTTATAAAATTAGTAGAGAAATGCTGAAGTTTTATATGGGAAATCATTTGTTTTGTTTAATAACTCTTAGATAAAGTAAACCAACTGGGTCTTCTCTTGTAGATCTCATTGTCTTTCTTGATGAGTGTCTTGCTAAAGAAGTCTTTCCTCACCGACTTGGTGGTGTTCTTTCTCACTATTTCCTGTGGAAGTCTTGGATACACAGCATTGTACAGATACCTTCCTATATCCTTGGAGTGGCTTCTAAGTTTGCTCAGCCCCTTTGCCTTTATGCTTGGAATGGCCCAGGTGAGTGGGAAGCTAGTTATCTTACTAATTATATTTCTGAAGTTAATTTCCTCCTCACTGGAACTCAATAGACTTACAGTCATTTCTACAAGTAGCCATTTAAGCTCTATAGCTCGATGGAACATACCTGTGAGGTTTCAAAGATGGAGAAGTCACTTTCTCCTAGAAAATAAGTTCTTTTGTATGTAAAAAAGATGAATAGATTAATAATCCAGTATATATTCAGTATATATATACATATTCAGTATATATACAGTATATATATTTAATATATATTCACTATATATTAAAAATTCAGTATATAGTGTTGTGTCACATCCCAAAGTTTGTTGTAAATTGAATTTAAACTGATGTATCCCAGTTAACTATCTTATTTAATTTTAAGAGGATAATGTGATTTAATTCTGAAGCAGTAGCATAAAGCAGAATAAAATGAAAATGAATATTTTTGGATGCTCAACCATTGACTAGGAAATCCCTTTTTGATTCTCAAGAATTTTTTTCTTCTTTTACCCTACTTAGCTTCTAAACTGATCAGACTCTTTCACCTGTGGAATAAGTCCAATTATTTAATCTCCATTATGATGTGATTATTGTGATTATAATATATATATATACATATATATTAAATATATGATTATGATATAAATATTATATATTTTATATATATGATTATGGGTGACAAGGTTTTTTGTTAAAATTTCTCTCTCTCTCTCTCTCTCTCTCTCTCTGTGAGTGTGTGTGTGCATGCATTGACACATACATATGCTTACCTGTGTGCAGGCACCTAGAGAAGCCAGATGCGGGTATCAGATACCCTGGAGCTGAAGTTGCAGGTGTTTGTGAACCTCCCAGTGTGGGTGCTAGAAACAGAACATGAGTCCTCTACAAGAGCAGCACCTTCTCAGGCAACTGTCCAGCACCATCAGTCAGTTTTCCTACCGTCTTTGTTTAAACATAAAATGCATTATGGTTAGTTATTGGCTACCATGCAGCATCTCCCAGAGAATCTTTTCTTGCCCCCATTCTCAGTTTAGCAAGGTCTTACCCAACTGCCACACCTTCCCTAAGCTCCCTTGTCATCTAATGTATGTCTCATTTAGAACACACAGTCACTGTACTAAACGTGATTACTTAAGTGTGTTTGTAGTTCTATAAACTTTTGTTTTCCAGTCAACATCTGTAATCTAGGCAGCCAGGCAGTTAGACTTTATCTTTCAGGGATGTGGCAAAATGTTACAATCCATGAAATAGCTAAACTCTTTTTAAAAAGTGATCATTTGTCTTTAACTTACTGGGTTATTTTGAACTTCTAGCTCTTACGCTTGGATTATGATGTGAATTCAAATGCAGACTCCACGGTCAACCCAAATGTAGTCATTGGCACAATCTTCATGCTGTTCTTTGATGGTGTCTTCTACATGATGTTGACATTCTACTTTGAAAAGGTTTTACCAAGTAAGTTGTTCCACGATAAGACTTAACAGCATTCTTGTAATCTCATTTCATTTTTCTTAATTATATTTTTTACATAGTAAGATTTTAAGATATGTCCTTCTAACACGTCACCCATGTCTCAAGAGTATGCCCATTTATAGAATAGACAATGAGCATACCTGATAGACAACAGGGAGGACTGAGGACTAGCTCTTTCATCTCCCTTGCAACTTATTAGCTCAAGATTAAAATCTGAATTTTGTACATATGGAATATGCAGCCTTTTAGATGAGTGTGTATGTTGTTAATTTCACTTTATCTGTCTCTTTTTCCTTCCTACACTTAGGGTCTTTAGTTTCTTAATGTCTGTTGTTGCTTACAGATCTGTAGTTCTAAACTCTCTCTCTATATCTTTACTTAACTGATGAATAAGCATAAATATACATCATCTATGCTATGAAACATACGTTTTGGAATTTAGCTACATTGTGATTTACTCAGTTGAGCTAATCAATATATGTGTATCACCTCTATATTTATTTTTGTGGTAACCTGCTTTTTGAGATTTTCAAGACCACAAGACACTGTTATTAACTCTAGCACCATGT